>JAOWAN010084392.1:0-10226 GCA_028566635.1 Lobelia cardinalis
AATGCATCTTCGAATGATACTGCTGTTGCACACTTGAAGAGGAAGCTTAACAAAAAACAAGCTTTTGTTTTGAATGGAGAATTTTTTTCATGTTAGGTGTTGTGCTCACATATTGAATCTTGTTGTGAAAGATGGATTAAGAGAGGAAAAAAGTACAATAGATAAGATTCGCATTGTGATTAAATTCATTAGAGGTTCTCCGCAAAGAATTGATACATTTAGAAAGTGTTGTGAATTAGAGAATTGTTCAAGTAAAAGTAATTTGGTTCTAGATGTTCCGACAAGGTGGAACTACACTTATCTCATGTTGGAAGCGGCGCTCAAGTATCGAAAGTCAATTGAAAGGTTTGGTGGAAAGTGAATTCTAGTAGGTTTCCGGTACTATCTTTGATGGCACGAGATGTGTTGGCCATTCCTGTTACAACTGTTGCTTCTGAGTCGCATTTAGCACGGGGGGTCGTATTTTGGATCAATTTCGCAGCTCATTAAGTCCTAAGGTAGCTGAGGCGTTGATTTGTGCTTAAGATTGGTTGCGGGCTGAACCCCTTCCAATTGAACTAGATAAAAACTTGGATGAGATGTCCGATATTGAATCAAGTAAGTTATTTTAATTATTTAAGTTCTTTTAATTATTTACTTAATGCATGCATTTTATTAGATTTTAACTATTTTTTTCTTATTTTGTTAACTCTTAAAGCTATCACTGAGGATCCCGAGTTGGCGGCAATGTTTACCCAAGCTTTTGTTTGAACTATCACCTATGTAAGTTTTATATTAAGTTTTTTAAAATTTTTCTAGTGATTGAAGAGAACCTATCAAGGTTTTGTTTGCATTTTATAGTCTTACCGCTGCTATGCTGTTAAGCTGCTGTATTGATGATCCTGTAATGCTGTTATATTACTGCTGCTGTGGTCCTTTGATGCCTGGAGACGCTCCTGTTAAGTTGCTGCTGGTGGTGTATTTTTTTGTGTTATGTTGATGCTATTGTATTGCTGCTGTTGTGATCATTTTATGCTGCTCCTGCTCATGTTATGTTGCTGCTGCTGCTTCTATATTAAATCCTGTTGCTGACTTGCTGCTGCTCCTGTTATGATGTTGCTGCTGCTTCTGTTATGATGTTGCTGCTGCTATAGTGCTGCCGTTACAAGACACTTGTTGCTACTGCTATGCTGCTATTGTTGCTATGTATTTGTTATTCAATATCATGTAATGAAGCCACTTGAAACTAGTTGCTATTTTTGTTCTTTAAGTTGAAATATTCCACTTAGAAGATTGCTTTTTGTAATCTTGTAATGAAACACCTGCTGTTTTTTTTAAGTTGAAATATTCCACTCGAAGATTGCTAAGTTTTATAATTTTATTATGCTGTCTTTTTTTTTAATTACAATTTTTGTCCTAAACCGTCGAACCGAACCAAACCGAACCGTGGTTTATCGGTTTGGTTTGGTTTGGTTTTTCATTCATGCGGTTCAGTTAAGGTTTCACATTTTTCAAACCAATAGGGGGCGGTTCGGCCTGCGGTTTATACTCCAAACCGAACCAGACCGAACCGTACCACCCCTACTGTCAAGCAACCAAGTAGGAGGAACGGGGGGAGCAGCTTGGGCAACATTAGCGCGCGGATGCCATGGGGTTGCATCAGGTATAGCATTATAAGTCCCAAACTGCACCGGCGACTGAGTTGTACTCAACTGATTCCTAGGAGGAGGCGGGATGTGTTGCACCAAGTGACCAAACAGAGGATAATTTCTGATTTTGTGCCCTTGAAGACCACAACCCTGACAAAAACCTTGGAATGGTCTAGGCTGCCGAAAAGAGGACTGCTACGGACGACCAGGAGTGGAGAGCCACGGCTGAGGCTGCTGCGGTGAGTTGTTAACCGGCGGCTGACCAAGAATACTGTACTACGCAGGAGACAAAAAAGAGCCCCCTAGCTTCTGTCCGGACTGCCACGATCCAACAATACCTTGCTGGTTTTTGTTCTTAAATTTCCTTAAATTCGACGGACCTGTAGCAGCATTCGCAGTAAGTGGAAGTGGCAAAACCGAGGTTGAAGTCTGGCGGAGTTCCATGTCCTTGCGGAGAAGTTTCTCGTGCAAAGCCTCGAAAGAGATCGGATCATCCCGAGCGTTAATAGCCTCAACCACAGAATTGTAGGCATCATTCAACCCCTCCAAAATTTTATCAACAAGATCTTCATTAGAAATCGGGCTACCCAACAAGGCCAATTCATCTGCTTTAGACTTAACAAAATGCAAGTAATCAAATATAGACTGAGAACCCTGCACAGGACGACGAATACTAGCACGAAGTTGTTTAATATGAGCCCGCGAATAAAATTTCCCAAATAGAGTGCGAGGTTTCTGCCATATTCAACAAGGTAGAGACTTGAGGACTTACCGTACCCAGCAAAAAGGAGACAATAAACTGGTCCTGTCGAGACCATGCATCATGTGCCGGATTTGCCACAGAGACGTCATTGACAACAAGAGTGGCTGCTGGTGGAGGAAGACTACCGTCAACAAATCCCATAAGAGCATACCCATTAAGAGTTGCTTGGATTTGGCGCTTCCAAGCAATAAAATTCAGCGGCGTTAAAGGTTGAATCGCATTACTGTGCGATGAGATGGTAGCAATAGCCTCATTCGGCGCCATTCGGTGCTGCCGAATGAGGCTATTGCTACCATCTCATCGCACAGTAATGAGGAAGAAAGTTCGGTCCGGAGAGAGCAGAGGACCGCGAAGAGCCGCCTGCCGGTGTAGATGCCATGACAGCAAGTAGGTTTAGGGAAGAAGAGGTGCGGCTGGGTAGGGTAGAGGGGCAAAGGCCACAGGCAAGGAACGTGTAGCTGATACCATATTAAATTTATTATCAAATTGTATCTCATTAACTCATAATGTGATAGTATATATAAGAGTTACACGAAAACCCTAAAGGGTATAAATGACTAATCTAAACATAACTAATTCTCTCCTATAGGTATGATCTAATTACGAACATCGTTTTTTGCAAATTATTTCCATTTCTCCCATTTCTAATCTCTATCAATTTATAAGATACTTCCAATCCCTTCTAATAAGAATTTTGGGGGTTCCATTTCCACCTAATCAAACAATTCTTCAAATGGATATTCATGATAAGAATGTTGGTGGGTTCCACAAACTCTTGATTGGGAGAAAAAAAAGGAGTAGAGTAAAGATGCTAGTCTGCTAGAACTGGAGTACTGGAAAAGAGGAATTCGGAGGTGAGAGCAGGGCGGGCGGAGTGCCGGGAAATGAAGGGCTGCAAATTTTTATTTTTGCTTTTTATATAATTGTAGTAAGGGGTGATGCTTCATATACTATACTAGTAAATGCCCGTGTTCGAGGGCACGATTCGAGCACGACGTTCAAAATATTTAGGATCTAACTATTTGATGTTTTATTTACCTTTTTTCGAATGAAAATACTAAACATTTTATAAATAATATTTAATTTTCAAATTAAGTCATTGAAAAATTCTGAATTTAAATTATTTTAAATATAAACTTAATTTATTTTTATTTTTAATTCGTAATTTTTTAATTCATTTAAAATATTATAATAATTTTTTAATTCATTTAAAATATTATAATAATTTAACTATAATTTTTAACTGGTTTAAAATTTAATGTTCCTAAATATCTAATCTTTAGCCCAATTCACTGAAATAAACATTAAAGGAAACCCAACACTAAACCTAGCCCAATGTATTGAAGCCCAAACCTACGGTATAAAATTAGAAAAACCCTAGAAAATCTCATTCCCACAATACTGTTACCTCGCCTCTTTCCAAGAGCTGTGTCTGTGCGCTTCCCATCCGGCTCTTCCTCACGCCTCCTCTGCCCTGCCTTTCTCGTCGGCGTTAACCATCGCCTTACTGTCACCGTCGATCTCCCTTTCCTCTCCGCTCTATCTCAGCTCCCTCAACCCACTCCGCCTCTAACGCCGCCACCATAAACCCCTCTGAAATCAGCCTACTGCCACCGCCGCCTTCTCAAAAGCAACTCTAAGCTACCGCCTCCCTACCTCCGCGCCTCCGCCGCCCTCTAAAGAAACCCAAACCTACCTGTAGTCTTCCCATCGTCGTCGTCACTTTCTCCTCGCAATCGCCACCGCTTTCTACATCCGCCACCGCCTAGGTATAAACCACCCCCCTCCTTGCAATTTTCTTAAAAAAATTCTAACTTGAATTTTTGTTTTCAAAAATGAAAAAATGTTTTTCTTCTGTTGTTTTTAAGAACATTTTTTCCCCTTTTCTTCCCTAGCTTCTCTCTACTGTTCTTAAAAAAAATAATTTTGTAATATTCAGATCTAAATTCTCTTTTTAAGAACATATTTCTTTAAACTTGGAAAGTATTTTCTATCACCGAGAATTGGAGCTACTATGATGGTAGGTACTGTACTTACCGAGAAATGAACATCCTGCAATTCAGATCTAAATTCTCTTTTTAAGATCTGCTTGATCTTACTATGATGGTAGGTACTGTACTTACCGAGATTTTTTTCTGAATTGAAGGGTTAGATTAATTTGGGGGAAAGTAAATGGGGTTGAAGAGGGGTATTGTTCTGCAATTGAAAAATGTCAGTTGAGTTTGTTTCAGGGTTTATACTTTGGCACTGAGTGATTTAGTGGTGTGATTTTCAAAGATTGTGCACCTTTCTTAGTTTACAGATTTAGTGTACAGATTTGAGTGGATGACAATATGGGTGAATGAGATTTAAAGTTTCCATGGCTCCAGTCGACTCGAAGTTGGTTCGCAGAATTTCTTTTTTTCTTTTTTGTTTGCTAATGTCCGAAAATTTGATTTGTGTACAAAAATAAATACAGCAGACACTCCCACTTTTTTACTTCTGCGGTCTGACACCTCTTTTTGCTCCGGAAATTGTGCCAAAGAGTTTACTACTCTATTTATTTGGGTGGTTACTGTTCACTTTGGATGTGGAACCTACTGACCTAATTTATAAGAGAGATATTAAAAAATTCTAATTTTAACTAATACAAGCTTAAAGCAATTATGATTAAAGCATAGGTAATGCTTCAAAAGGAAGTAGAACATTTGACCTAAAGTTACTCCAATTATGTAACAGTAATTTTTTTCATTTCCTTTTTGCATCTCTGATAACAAAATTATACATTTCATGAGTTGTCCGTACGTAAATAGGGATGTCAAATTTTCAAAATCTGATTCAAACTCGTGAAGTCCCAAAAAAAAAATCAATTTTTGCATAATTTTCTAATAAGATCCGATCGAATTCAGATTTAGGTTTCACTCTGCGCATAATTCGTTCCGTTCGAATAATGTTATGTATAATTTTTTTTAGGTTTCGCTCCGTCCCTAATTAGTCCCGTTTGAATAATATTATGTATAAAATTTTTAAATATGTATGTAGTATAAATTGAATTAAAAAAATATTGAACTTCAAGTGTTTAAATTAATTTCGATATATAATTACAAATTTTAAAAGATTTAAATTAAGCTCAAATTTTGAGGAAAAAAAAATTTAAGGGGCGTGCCTAGAATGGGACAAGGGCGGCACAGAAAGTAGGAGGGGGGCCAAATGAATTCGGTTTAAAGATACCGGCCCGTAGAGAAAATTGTGCAGATTTGGAGCTCAGCTTTTGGAAAGCCCCAATATTAATAAAGCACGTTTAAAATACACGAGCGAAGCTGCCTGCCTGCCTCCCATGCATGATGAGCCCATGACTTCAACGTTCAAACCCGCAAAGTGTGAAGGGAATAATACTTGAGAGGATTTGCTTTCGACCGGAAAAAAAAACACTATCGATGATGTTTCCCATCTTTACGCCCAGAAATTAAGCAGCCCTTTTTGTTTATTACTCCCTTCGTAAGAGTTTTATATCATTTTTATGATATTAAAATTAAATGAAGAAAATATATTAATCTTAAATCTTAATCACTCGCTTAATTCGTTTATATTAGTTGAAGACCCATGGAGCAAAGGTAATTTGCATCGCCTATTTTCGTAATTTGGATAAATTTCGTTGCTCCCCCTCAGGTTTGGTCATTATTCAGAGCTTATAATATTTTATCAATTTTGTTGATTAATTTATTAATTTATAATTTTTTATATAAATATAATATAAATAAAAAATAATTTAAAAATATTTATTTAATAAAATTTATCAAATTTTAATATAGTTGATCACAATAATTTTAAAAATTAATATATAATTAAATAAAAAAGAAAAAAAATTCTTATAATATTAAAGTTGAATACACACATATATATATATGTATAATTAAATATGTATCATATATATTAAGTTAATTCCTTTTATAAAAATAATTTATAATTTAAAAATATTATATTATTCAATAATCTATTATTTTTAAGTATAACTGTATTTTTATATACATGTATATGTGTATATTAATATATACATATATATTTTAACTTTAATCATAAGAGAATATTTTTTTTTATTTCTCTTTCGTTTTCATGATATTCGTATTTTTAAATTAACAAATTCATTCAATCTAAATTCGCTCATTTATAATTAATATTGAATATATATGAATATATACGCATATAATCTATTCATATAAAATAGCATATCTAAAAAGTAAAAATTATGAAATAATATAAATTTACAAATTATTTTTGTAAGAATGCTTGACTTGATATATATATATATATATATATATATATATATATTTGATGGACCCTGACCCAAGTGCTAAGCCCAATCCCTAATTAAGGGTAAGGCCATACGCGCAAGCTCACTCCAAACATAATTATTCTCTTACCCGCTAACACAGGAGGCCATGACGCACCCCAACGGGCGATCATGTGACCGACTAAAAGATAAGCTGAGTTAACCGCCATACGGGAAGGTTACTTTATTACTGGAGCCGCCTACGTCAGCTTAATAGCATTTACCCGCCCTCAAGGCGGTCATGTTCTGTTCATCAAAGCCCACAATCTAGTCTCACAAGGAGCCTGGAAGAAGACAGTCAAGTCTAACTTGTTATTCAGGACAGAAAACCCACTATATGTGCCAAGCATCCCTTTAATATCTCTAACCAATCCAGACCAGGTCTTCCTTTATTTAAATTAGTGGGCCACGTCTTTAACAGCCCTCCTAATAAGGAGGAAAAGATTTGTACACAACGGCTGCATGGGACCTCACCAATGGAAGAGTTATCCATTCAATCTATCTTCTTTATCAACTATAAATACTCTCATTTCACACCTTTATCAGGGTAATCACGCTCCTTATACTAAATTGCTGTCCACAAGCACACACGCACTCATTGCAATCAAATTCATCTGTGAGCAATCCTTATTACGTTCTTCACAAAACTAATTTGGATTCCGCAGCTTTAATCCTACGGATTACTTACTCTCACGCCGGAGCGTACGAGCGAGGCCCACGCCTTGCTCATCACTTTAGGTGTTTCTCTCTTATCACAGGGCAACTGAAATTCTTACTCTGAACCGCTGTACTGCTTACACGTGGATCATAAACTTTCGGGCACAATCAATACTATATGTGTAATTAATTAATTATATACTTAATTATGCTAACTATACATCAAGTCAATTTTTCTTCCAAAAATAATTTGTTTATGTATTAAAATTCTTTTATGATTAAAATAAAAAATATGTAATAAATATTAATATACAAATATACATGCACATAAAAATATACTTATAGTTAAAAAGTGATAAATATGAAATAAAATAATATTTTTGAATTATAAATTAATTATTTTTATAAGAGAGATTGACTTAATATATATGCTATACATGATACATATTTAATTATATATATGTGTGTGTGTTCAACATTAATATTAGAAGAATTTTTTTTCTTTTCTCCTTTTATTTGTAGCTTGAATATATATATATATATATTAATTTTTAATTAAACACACCTAGTTTTAAAATAATTATGGTCAACTATATTAAAGTTTAAATTTTTTATTAAATTAAGATCTTTAAAGTATTTTTTATATTGTATTTATATGAAAATTATAAATTAATTGAATTAATTAATAAAATAGATAAATGTGTAAGCTTTATATAATGACCAAATTTGAAGGGGGAGAGGCAATGAAATCTGGTCAAACTACAAGACTGAACTGTGCAAATTACCCGAGGTATGTGAAGTAAACGTGTTTTCCTTGCCATATAGTAGACTTTATTTTAATAAGAGAGTCTTATCCTCACTTATGATAACATATACTTTAATTAACATATATAATCCGATCGATGTGATATACTTTAATGATATTTTCCAATAGCAAAAATTAAGTTTGATAAATTTAATGTCTCATGATATTCATCATATCTTTGTAATGAAAATGTTTAATGATCTCATTAAAATACTATCATTGGATTCGACTTAAATTGTTTCGAAGAAAATCCATTTTTTCCAACGATTCTTTCCTTGCACCAGCAGCCAGCGTGTACTTAAACACTACGTGCTTAATTGATGCTGATTCACATCATTTAATTGGGAATTTAACTAATATCTCCACTAATTGTAAATTTTAGTAATGTTCTCATTTTTTTTTTCAAAATATCTTCACTTTTTAATTTTTAATATTTATTTAGAGGGGTAAATATTTCAAAACCGTGTATAAAAAATATGCTTGATAATTAATTATCATCTCAATTATTATCCTAATCAATGTTCCAATCATTGCGTATGTACTTTTCACATGCTTTAAATATAAGCACATTTTTCTATACACAGTTTTGATATTTTTACCCCTCCAAATAAATATTAAAAATTAAAAAGTGATGACATTTTGGAAAAGTAAAAATGAGGATATTGCTAACCTCTTATAATTAGTGAGGATATTAGCTAATTCCGGATTAACTAATATCCCCACTAGTTGTAGGAGGTTAGCAATGTCCCAATTTTTACTTTTCCAAAATGCCCTCACTTTTTAATTTTTAATATTTATTTGGAAGGGTATTAATATCAAAAATATGTATAGAAAAATAGGCTTATATTTAATGCATGTAAAAAGTATATATACAATGATTGGAACAATAATTAGGGCAATGATTGAAATGATAATTAATTACTAAGCACATTTTTTTATACACAGTTTTGATATTTTTACCCCTCCAAATAAATATTTAAAATTAAAAAGTGAGGGCATTTTAGAAAAATAAAAATGAGGACATTGCTAAACTCCTACAACTAGTGGAGATATTAGTTAAACCCATTAAATAAATGTATATTTTGTTCGTGATTATGAATAACAACTAATAACAATTTGAAGATAATAGTTTATCATGGAGCGAATTGCTTAATAAAAAAAAGGGACAATTTTATAAATGGTTACTAAATTTTGACCGAATCTATCGATGGTCCCTGAACTTAAAAAAACAATATAAATAATTAAAGTTTTTAAATAGGCTCATAAATGATCTCCCTTAATTTTGACCATTAACTCACTAATTTTAATGGTAAAAAGGAAAATTTCAATTCTCCTTCTTCCTCCTTTCAAATCTGGAAACATCTTGTCTCAATCTTCCCAGTTAATCCATTCTCGCCATACACCTCCACACAAAGCTTTGAAACTCCGCCCAAGCACTCTCCGGCACCATCGCCTCTTCCCTTTTCTCCTCAAACTCTTCCTCCTCCTCATCGCCATCCTTCACCACCTGCCACCCAAATCAGCCGCCGCTTCCTCCTCCTAGATCTCCTCTCCTCTCCTCCCCGAAGAATTAAGCTCTTCCATTTTCTACATTTTCTATGAAGCCCAGAACCCCATTTCTTCCATTTCCAAAACCCCAGTTCATTTGGCTCCAAGGTGGCCCTGGCTGCCCTTCCATGATAGGAAATTTCTTCGAGCTTGGGTAGAACAGTTCTGGGTTTCTCAGCATAGATCTGGGTAGAACAGATCTGGGTTTCATAGAGGGAGAGGAATTGGGCAATTGCGAAGGCAAGGAAGGCGGAAAGGATAGGGACGTTCGACGGCAGGAGGGCGGACAACAGTGAAGGCGCTGATTGTGCCATCCGGCGGCTTATGAAAGCATCAGCAGCGGTCATCACCTCGTTCATGGCTCCAATCACCTGGGGAAGATCGAATTTAAATCCAATCAAAAGACCAGAGATGAAACAATCAGATCGCAGCGAGGACTTCTTCCCTTCCCTTCCCTTCCCTTCTCTGCTTCTCTGCTTGGGATTTCTTGGGAGTGAGAGGGCATTATTTCATCAT
>JAOWAN010084461.1:0-10221 GCA_028566635.1 Lobelia cardinalis
ACCTTACCAATCAACGTTCCTACGTTTCCGTTGGAAGAAAGGGTTCTTAATCATCTTGATTAAGGGTTCTCTCATCAGAAGGTATTTAAGTAGCCGATGTATGGGTTTGCGTTTCTGGAATTTTTGGAACGTCTAGGTTGCATTTCTGACCTCTGCGGTACGGACACCGCAGCCGCAAACTATAATCTTTCTTTGTAACCCCTTAAGAGTGTGTGCGTCATACAATCGGCTAGAAAGTTTTTTTTGTCGGCCCCAATCATCGGGGTTCCGAAGATATTTACGTGGCCAACGTCTGGGTTTGCGTTTTTGGAATTTCCGGAATGTCTAGGTTGCATTTTCGGCCGCTGCGATACGGACACCGCAGCCGCAAACTATGATATTTCTTTGTAACCCCTTAAGAGTGTGTGCGTCATCCAACCAGATAGAAATTTTTTTATCGGCCTCAATTATCGTGGTTCGAAGGTATTTACGTGGCCGACATTTAAATTTGCGTTTCCGGAATTTCCGGAACGTCTAGGTTGCATTTTCTGACGCTACGGTACGGACATCGCAGCCGCAAACTATGATCTTTCTTTGTAACCCCTCAAAAGTTTGTGCGTCATACAACCAGCTAGAAAGTTTTTTTGTTGGCCCCAATCATCGTGGTTTAGAAGGTATTTAAGTGGCCGACGTCTGCGTTTGCGTTTTCGGAATTTTCGGAACGTCTAGGTTGCGTTTCCGGCCGCTGCGGTACGTTCCGCTACTGACACTTGAAAAAGAAGCTTTCAAGACTTTGGTTTGGATAAATCAATCCTATAAGTTATTTCGTTTTGACAGAAATTCACTAAAGAAGCTCCTTGACTCCCTGTATTCGATCACCGAATGGCCAAAGAAGATATCAATTTAGGAGCCAATTCGAGATTTTCCTTGAGAGGTATCGGGAAGGAATTGGAATGGAATAGTAAAGGCCTGACGCTGCAGACCGTTCATGACGAATTCCACGATAACAAGAAATAGAAATGAACCGTTCGATGTCCCGGAGAGCCGCTTTTGCTAAAACCCGAGCTATTATTGAATTCCCCCGATCGACCCATTTTGGTACAAAGTAGGTTTCTTGTATCGCCCGACGTGAAGGAGGTGCAGTTAGCTCAGTCAAGAACAAGACCTGGTTCAAGAACCGCTTCCGTTATTGCTGCTGGATTGGCTGTAGGGCTTGCTCTCGTTCCGAGCGAAGCGAGCTGTAAAATAATATCTCAGAATTTCTTAATCCATCCCCATGGGGGTGGGGAAGGAAAGGCTAAAACCACTTATTTGCGAGGGAAGCTGCCTGAAATAGAAGACTTGGCAACAAGAGGGAGGGGGTCCGGGGGAGGGATCCCAACGAGGCAGAAATTCATATCTGTCAAAAGGGGAGGGAAAAATTCTTTTATGGTCCGAACCTGCCCGGAGCGAGCCCCCCATAGAGGCAAGTTCAGTGGCATCTCAAATTGAGAATACCTCTGACTCTTGTTTCTGGTATTTCTTACCAGGGAAAGCAAGGCGCTACTACAATTATTTGAGGCGCCCGCTTCTTCGTCTGGGGCCACTCCTTTGAAGATTCTCTTTGAAAAGTAATTTTGTACCATCTGCTAGCTTGCTTATGCCTCATACAATAAGTTCAAATTATATCAAATGGATGCGCTCTTGATTTTCTTCAATGTCCAGATTCATTTCTTCTAAAAGTTTCGTAAGGGGACTGGAGCAGGCTACAAGTGGGCTAACATCCGAGGAAGAAAGTTCGATCTCGATCTCAGTTTTTGGGTTCTAGTTCCTGGTCCAGTTTCGGTAACTAGGCTTTCTTCTCCTTCTTTTCGAGGTTTTGTTGTGGTTCCCGGGAGTACCCTCAAAAAAGGGAACCTTTCCTCTACCAATTCGGTCGTTTAAATAATTTATAGAAAGAAAGAATTTCTATAAAAACTTTGTGAGACATTATCCCTTTCCTTAGCGGGCTCGGGACTACGAAAGGGGAAATTGTGCGGATTTCGATCTCTCCCCCGGATAAACCATATAGCCAAGAGAAACCATGAACCAGAATAGGAAAGGGATCAAGGAATTCAATCGCCAAAGGAGGGCAAAAGTATACATTTTTCATTTCCCTCTCGTGATTCAATGGCTCCACCAGCTGCTTCTTCGGGGTTGAGAAATCGACTTATTCCTAAGCCAATGGGGATTCCTCCGACCGACTCAATGCCTTAGTTTCATTTCTATTGGAAACTCGGGGGTTTCCAAGTTCATGGCCAAGTACTGGAAAAAAAACAATTTGTTGAAACGGAAATAAAGAGATCCAAGTTCTTGGGTTTCTTCCTCTTCTTAGGTTTGTAATCATAGATCTTCCAACGAGTTCTCCGGGTAAAAAAACATTAGACAGTCCGTCTTCGGAAACCAACACTTTGGAGGTTATTGATATCTTGAGAAAAGGTTTTAGCACCGGTGTCTCCTATGCTCATTCCTCCTCTAAAGAGGCTTCCCCAGACAAGAAGCGGACGCATTGGATTCGACTTCTGCTCACAATTCTAGTTAGTCTTTCTAGAAAGTTTTTTTATCGGCCCCAATCATCGTGGTTCCGAAGGTATTTAAGTGGCCGACGTCTGGGTTTGCGTTTCCGAAATTTTCGGAACATCTAGGTTGCCTTTCCGGCCGCTGCGATACGGATACCGCATACGCAAACTATGATCTTTCTTTGTAACCCCTTAAGAGTGTGTGCGTCATACAACCGACTACAAAGTGTTTTTGTCGATCCCAATCATCGTGGTTCCGAAGGTATTTATGTGACCGACATCTGAGTTTGCATTTCCAAAATTTTCGAAACGTCTAGGTTTTGTTTCCGACCGCTGCGGTATGGACACCGCAGCCGCAAACTATGATATTTCTTTGTAACCCTTAAGAGTGTGTGCATCATACAACCGGCTAGAAAGTTTTTTTGTCGGCTCCAATCATCGTGGTTCCGAAGGTATTTACATGGCTGACATCTGGGTTTGTGTTTTCGGAATTTTCGGAACGTTTAGGTTGCGTTTTCGACCGTTGCGGTACGGACACCGCAGTCGCAAAATATTCCCTACTTACAACGAAATCGTATCATCTCTTTCTCTTTCTCTCCCTCCGTGAGTACAACTCCCTAGCATGTTTCAAAATATTCACAACATAGATATTCATCTCAATACGTCCGTATGAACAACGAAAGTCTTCATCTCTTTTTCTTTCTCTCCATCCATCTACGACACACGAAAAATTCTTTAAAAAATCGCACAAGCGAGCACATTTGGGAAGAGATCTGCAAATAGAGTTATTTGTGCCTTCGCTGCCTTGCGAAGACTCCCCACCACCCGAAAAATATGACTTGTTATAGGCTCTACTCCACTTCTCCTTCTTCTCATATAGGGCCCTCAGCCATTTGTCATTTCCACATTTATATTCAGTGCACAACCTGTTATATTATTTAAAAATGAACATATTTTAATACATAATGAATAGACATTGTATCAAAATGAACACAAGGATAAACACACCCTAATTAAAATAATAAAAGGATGATATAATCTTAAAATAAATGAACATTGTACATTAAAATAATGAATATATTACATGAAATAATGAACAAACATTAAATTTTAATGGACTTACTTGTCCCAATAATATTCAAACTCTGCAATTGTGTTGATGCATGTCAATATATTCTGAAATGAGACCATGAAACCATCTTCTTGCTTGAATGAGCAATATGTTTTTTAGAATTTTCACTAATGTGTCATACATAAATTCGATGTCGAGAATTATGAAACACCATTGGAATTGGAGCACCCATTGCTGCACACTTATCTGTCATTATTATTATCGGTTGTTTCCCGTCCATTAATCTCAAAAAAAATTCAAACAACCATTTAAATGATTTTGTATCCTCATGAAGCAAGAATCCAACTCCAAACATAATGTTATGTGTATGGTGGTTCATTCTTGTAAAGGAGCACAAGAAAGCGTGTATTTCGTAGACCTATAAGTAGTATCATGTACAAGAAGATCACTAAAAACTTTATAATCTCTCTTCATCCTAGAATCCCTCCAAAAAATTGAACACAGTCTCCCTTCATCATCTACTTCAAAATGGTAATAGAACTCAGGCTCATGCTCCTTCTTCATTTTTAGAATCTCCACACTACAACAAAAGTGGCTATTTACGGCATACAATAAATGCCGCAAAAGGGAAAAAAAGTGCTGAAAATGACCATTTATGGCACATTTTTCAGCACTTAGCAAGAGCCGTAATAAGCTATGTCGGGAATTTTTTTCGGCACTTAAAAACTGCTGAAATTTTGTTTACAGCATTTATTTCAGCACCTACAAAATGCTGAAATTATTTTTCCAGCAATTTTTTAAGTGCTGAAATTATTTCCAGCACTTCAAAAGAATGCTGGAACTTGATTTTCAGCACTTTTTTTCAGCACCTAAAAAATATAGATTATTTTTTCAGGACTTTTTTAAGTGCTGAATTTTTATTTCCAGCATTTGAAAAAAAATGCTGACATTTTCCGATCTGCACTGCATTGCATTGGACGTTATTAGTTACAAATACTGCTATTAATAAAACATACACAAATTTCAAAACAAACTAATTTCACATGATGAAAGAAATGAAACAAAATAAAAACACTTTAATACAAAATAACCCAATAACATTCATCAATCTTTATTGCAACAAAAAAGATTTACATTATAGTTTGCCTCAAGCATTATTATACAAAGTATTACATAGTAATGAGTCACGAATGTGATTCGTACATAGGAATGTTGTTCATCATTTTCATAATTAGTATAGAAGAAAATTTCCTCCAAGAAACCAAGGCATCAAAAGATCAAAAAAGGAATTGGTTTCACTATCTTAATTTGCCCCTCAAAATGCAGCTAATGCATGACCAATCAACCATCTTCAATTATTAATGCTTTAGATTTACTTGTGAACATGACCAATCAACAATGCGTACCCACGAGTTATCCCAATCCCACTATCTTTAACTGCCGAAAGGAATCTAACATCATTCTTAGGCATTTTCATACTTAAACGAAACAAATGCACTTGGTCTGGTTCTATCAGTTCATGATTATGCGAAATTTTATGCCTCATAACAGTCCATACTCCTTCTTCAATTATATTAAATTTAATATGTGCATTGCATTCTGAACGCGTATCCAACTTCTTGTAACACTTCTCTTTCATCGCCCCGTACCGTTATACTTCATCACTTGCTTGTTACATGTAAAAGTCTCTGAAACTAACACACCAGATTTTGAATAGCGTGTTCTGATAACAAGCCCATGTATTATCTTCAGACTCAAATGTTCTGCCTACTAGACTATCCTCTGAATATGATACATTCAAAATATAAACATATCAATTTTACATAATGAGCATTCGAGATACAAATAAACTAATTGAATAGAACAGTAAAATGAACAACTAATGTTGAACAATGAATATGGTTTGGAATTAAATGAACACATCTACAAATCATAAATAAAGACTACAAATTACATGTATTACCAATTATTTGCAGAGCTCCAATTTCGTTTGGATCTTCATCAATCATTCTATCTTCCTAATCAGTTTCATGTTCAATACTAACCTCTCTGGTATCTTCTAATCCACGTAAAAACGAAAATTCCTCTGCAAACAAATCATCAATATTTAAGTAAACAACCAATATTGCCATAATTGGTATATGATCTCAGAATGAAAACTTGCACCAATTGAACTTAAATTGATAAGAATGGCGAATCTGGAGTATTGAATCTGGATTTTTGAATCTCTAGATTTGAATCTCGAGTTTTGATGTATTCAACAATGGTGATTTTGAGTAAAGAGGGACTCAACAAACGACGAGATTGAATTTTTGAATGTAAAAATTGAAGGAGTCATCGATACGAAATCCTGCTAATTTTTTGGAATGATTTGTGTTGATCTCATATACAGGTCGGTTGATCTCAACATGACTGATAAGGAAATCACCGAAAAATATGGGCTTTCGCCAAAAACCGTTTTTACCCACTCTCACGATCCACTCGCTTAGCCCAAGGATCGAAAGACATGCGCTGGGTGGGCGCTTATTATATTAAGCGCGTAGGCGCTTAATATAATTTGCAATGGCCGTTAGAATATGAAGAGTTGTGGATAGAGCTGGAAATCGGATGGAACGGATTATTGAAATTTTTCGGAAATTTAAAATTAGTTTTCAATTTTCGTTCCGAAAATTTTGAAATA
Organism: Lobelia cardinalis; assembly: GCA_028566635.1. NCBI lineage: Eukaryota > Viridiplantae > Streptophyta > Magnoliopsida > Asterales > Campanulaceae > Lobelia > Lobelia cardinalis. The sequence continues at coordinate 6,269 of JAOWAN010084461.1, forward strand.
CAAAAAATGATTTCGATTTTCAAAAATTTCAAAAGTATCAAAATTTCGGAATTTTCAAACTCCGAAATTTTAGAATTTTTGGAAAGTTTGTAATTTCAAAATTTCGAAAAATTTTGAATTCCGAAATATTTTTTCTTTAAGCAAGTGATTCTTGTTTACTATGACATGTTACTACGTAGTGTATGCTACTCCCTTACAATGATTCACTTTTATATTTTTCAACAAATTAAATACTTTCAAATTAAGATTATATTTCAAAATAAATTTATTAAAGAAAAGTAGAAATAAAATACAAAAATAATGCAGATAAACATGCACAATAAACTTTGAAGTGAATACTATTGTTAGAACATAAAGTACTATGCTCCCAAAATTATGAAAAAAAAAACGTTATGAAAAGAAATACTAAAAATTATGATAATTATTTGTACTTTTTACTTAGTCATGTTTGAATTTCATTTGTCTACAGATTTAAGTTTGACACCTTTAATTTGAATATAAATTGGATTCTTTTTGTAAATGAGTTGGAAAATTACTGAAAATACAGTGGAAAGTTTTCGAAAATGAATCGTTTTATTTTTAAAAATAAATTGGACAATTTTTTGAAATAAATCAAAAATTAAGTGGAATTCTTTCGGATCGAAAATTCCGACAATTTTAAAAACAATTCCGACTCCGATCCAAAAAGTATCGAGAAAATCGAAAATCGGAAAGAAAATAATCGTTTCAAAATCGAAATTTTTCGTATCAAAATTGACGAAAATAGAAAATTTTGTTTCGATTTCCACCCTTAGTTGTGAAATATATGTATACTAGCATAAGCCCGTGTACGAGAACACGTGGCTTCATTTTTTTTCTTTGATTAAATTTTAATGTAATAAAATATTAATTTCACATGTCGTAAATATCTTTTGTTCACAATTACATATAATAGCTAATTTTAGATTTATATCAAAATGTTTGTTAATAGTATAAGCTCGTTCTCTTTATTTATGTTTATTTAAAATTTTAAAATAGAGGAGAGAAAAGCATTTCTGATGAAAATAAAATTTTGAGAAAAATATGAGTGAATAGATGTAATTCACTTGGATTATTAAAAAAAGAATTATTCGAATGATAGTTTTAAATTTAACTTCAATTTTAAGATTAATGAGTACAATTAATGAATTATAGATAATTAAAAATCAAATTTCAAATCAATAACCCATGAATAATCTTAAATACACTCTCCTTTAGAATATAAAAAAGGTAGGATATTTCTTCCATTATTTAAGGATAAAAAATGGTGGGATATATATATTCCATAATTTTAGTAATTTTCATAAAAATTACTAAATTAATTATGTACAATTTTGAATCTAAAATATTCAAAAATTAAAATACATATATGTGCATTTATTCAAACACATATGTGCATTAATATAACACGTATGCGCAATAATGTAAACACATATGTGCAATAAGATAAGCATGTATGTGCATTAATATAAACACGTATGTGCACTTAAACAAACACATATGTGCATTAATATAAATACACATGCGCAGTTAGACAAACACATATGTGCATTAAGATAATTACGTATGTGCATCAATATAAACATGTATGTGCAATTAGACAAAAACATATGTGCATTAATATAAACACGTATGTGCAATAAGATAAACACATATGTGCATTAAGATAAATACGTATGTGAATTTAAATAAATATATACGTGCATTAAAATAATTACATATGTGCATTTTATAAAATACACATGTATATTGAAATAAACACATAAACTAGTGAAAAATAGTAGAAAGGTATAAAATAACAAAATGCCAAATCAAATTTACTTAGGGCTCGTCTCTCCCTCCCTCTCCCCCTCTCTCTCTCTCTCTCTCTCTCTCTCTCTCTCTCTCTCTCTCTCTCTCTCTCTCTCTCTCTCTCTCTCTCTCTCCATATCTCTCTTCCTCCACAATCACTCTCAGATCCGATCAAGATTGAGGAAAAGGGCTTCAAAAATGAAAGCATGGAGTGGAATTCGGTTCTTATTGCTTCCTCCGAGGCCTGTACAACTGTTATTGAGAAAAGGAAGGAAGCAAATAAAATTGGGGGTTAGGGTTTTAATTTTCATAGGTGTGATGGATTTGATTGACATGGCTTTACAGAGAGATAGACAAAAGATAGAAAATGTCCTAGGGTTTGAATTCCGGTGATGGAAGGGAATGAGAGATTGGTGGAAGGGGCGGAAGCGGAGAGAGAGATCTGAATGGTGAGTCGATGTCGAGGGAGGGAGAAAGCGAGATAGAGAGAGAGGGGAGAGAGAGAACGTGAGCCTAGGAGATAAAAAGGAGAAGATTTGGGTAATATTTAATTACCTTATTTATATTTTGGTCTCCTATTTACAAATTTAGAGAGTATAATTCACTTAAAATGGGCACACCTAGATAAAGCACCTAAGAGCATCTCCAAGGGGAGAGGCAAATGAAGAGGCAAAGGCTTCTAACTTCCATTTTTGCCTTTTCTTTCATAAAAATCTTTCTCCAATGGAGAGGGCAAATGGTGAGGCAAAATGCCTTTGCTCACTTTGGAGGGGTATCACAACCTTCACAGATTTAAGAAGGCAAAGAAAAAAGGAAGGGAATTGGGGGCAGTTAAATTTGGCGGGAAGAGAATTTCACACCATTAAACACACCAAAGAAAATTTAGAAAGATGGAGACTCTATACACAACCATAAATCAGACACTTTTTCAAAGAAGAATTAAATTTTTGACAAAGAGTTTGGTTGGGTAGTAACTTCCTCAACCAGCTGTAAAAAATTGAAAGAATATGCAGATTATTTGGGTATAAAAAAGCATACCTTCCATTGAAAGAAAATCACCAATTCTCTCATCTTTTTCTCATCTCTACTTTCACCATCGGAGTTGCTGATACGAATTTGAACAAGGTTTCATAGAAGCTTCAAGGGTGAGTCTCTCTTGCACCTTCCTTCCATTACCTCCGATCTATAATTAACCGTAGGAATTTTTCGTTCTTGTTGGCTTTACCTCCGCAATAATTTTAACTTTAGGGATTTGGGTTCCTTGATTTATTTTCTCTGTGTGCCTCGGTTGGAAAAATAAGAGGCGACTGTTTGGGGGGAGAAAGGGAGTGCTGCTATGAGAACCCCCCGTTCTCGACGCCCTCAGGATCGATGGCTAATGAAGGCATCGATCGAGGTTTTAATGATGGTTTCGGATGAAGCTCGCCATCGGGCGTCTTTTGTGCGATGAGAACTTTGGTACAACGCGCGGGTTTTCTCATTCGTGACCGCTCAGCCTGTGTGAAAGTTTGAGAGTCGCCACCTCCGTTTATATTTAAGACTTCGGAAGCACAAGCCTTTTGAGAGTTTGTGAGATTGTAGGTCCGGGGGCTAGGTTACGAATTGGGAAGAGGTTAGGCACCCAATTTGCCCTTTCGGTCTCTTAACAATATTCTAGCATGCATGTCTCCTATTGTTTGGTCAATTGGTTGGTTGATTGCTTTACTTATGATTCAAAGAGGATGCAAAAAGGGGTGAACATGGTTTCATCATCATTTACTTGACATCAATCATGCTTGAGGAAGGGGATGTACATTTGAAGGAGTGACGATTATCACTAGATTATGATTGATTTTGATATGTTCATCTCTTTTAAGACTCCTATAAAGGAGTGAATCTTTGAAGGGTCTATAAACATTCGCATTCCTTCATTTCTAGATCCTTTAATGATCACTTTAAAGAAAGAAGGGTGAAGAGAGAAGGTTTGAACTTAACTCAAAGATGAAATATTAATCCCACACTTTGAGGATCACATTTACACACATATAAGCATATATATATATATATATTTATAACATATAAGGGGCTTATTCCACTACAAACCACTTTTTCGTACAAACCGTACGAACCAGTTGTATCTTAGTGCATTTTTGTTGTATATTAGT
>JAOWAN010084472.1:0-10220 GCA_028566635.1 Lobelia cardinalis
GATTCTCTGTTTCATTTGATATTTAACAGCATTCTAACCGTTTAAAAAATTACACAATTTTTTTGAATAATTAAATACGTGTCGTATTAAAAAGATATAAGATAAAGGATGATAGAAACATGAAATCTCAATTCCATTTAGGACTCAAATATGCCTGTGGGCCTTCAAAAGGGCCCACCAAACTAGCCCTTGCTTTGGTTAATATACATCCTTTCGCAATAGATAATTTTTTTGAATTTATGCACACATATTAAATATATATTAATAAAAAAATTTATTAAATATTTTTTTATTAATAATAAAAGAAGTAAATATAATTAATCATCATAAATAATTAAAAAACTATGAGGATAATTTAGGAAAATAGAGATAAAAAAGCCTAAAAATAACTTATTTAATTTAAAATAAATTTCTTTTATTAAAAAGTCGTCTATTGTATTGTAGAACGAAGGAAATATTATTTAACTATAACAATGCAATTTTTTTTCTTCCTGTAATTGCTAACTCCAAATCCCATGTTTATCGAACCTACAATCATTAGACAGACGGATTGAATTTTTATCACTATAATGGTACTCAAAATTTTAAATGTTTAAGAATCTTAAATTTAAAAAAAAAGTATTAAGTTTAGGGGGAGGGGGGGGGGTGTAATAAATATAGAAGATTTCAGAATGATTCTCTCTTATCTTGAATGAGTTGGAATTTTCTATCCAATTTGTTGTCTAATCTCTCGTTTATAACTTGACATGTATGCTAAATTAAAAAGTTTAAAATCATTTTTTAAATATATAAGATGGGATATTAGAAAAATAAGACAGAAACTGAACCATGAAACAGAGGATCTAGACTCATCCGAAATGCATTGAATTGATTTTCACCCATAAAGTAATTAAGGTCTTAAATATATTGGTAATCATACATTAATCTGGCACAACCAAATTTAATTTAATTCTTCTTCCCACTACTATGAACAACCAAACTAGAATCCGAATGCATTAATTCCCAAAACCATTTTCGATTTCGGACAAGCTGTGCGGATCTGTTTCTTAATGGTTTTATTAAATTTATTTCATAAATAAATCTTCTTTCTGTATTTGATTGAGGCAAACATGAAAGGAAGCATACTGCATATGTACACAGAATGTGTACCGCCATGCATGGTATTGTTGTATGGGATAACTTCTCAATGCATGACGGTATACAATTCTGCATACAGATGCGGTGTATGTAACATTGTTCAACATGAAAATACACACTCAAACGGGCCCAAAATCATTGTTCCAAATCCAATACATTCTACCTTATTCCTGATTTTTTTTTCTTCTAGTAAAGTAGTTACCATTTCTGTCTACCACAAATCAATTATAAAAACCCACCATAACATTTCATCCCTCTCACCAGTTTTCTAACCATGGCTTCAGCTCTACCCATTGTCTTCATTGCTTTGCTAGTGTCTTTTGTGCTAGTTCAAGCTCAGGTGCTCCCTCCAGTAGTTCCCGGAATCCCCGGATTACCGATACCAAATGTACCAAACCTACCGATACCCGGAGCACCGTTACCAAATATACCCGGAGTGCCTGGTTTACCAGTCCCTGGAATACCTAGAGTGCCGGGAGTACCTGAAGTACCGATCCCTGGAATTCCTGGGGTACCCGTAGGACCAGAGCTACAAGAGTGCTGGGCCTCTATAATAAACATAGGAGGGTGCTATGCTGAGATTTATCGGGCTTTCGCAAGTGGTCAAGCCACTTTTACAGTTGGACCTACTTGTTGCAAGGCTGTTAAGGATATAAGCTCTACTTGCTGGCCTCGGATGTTCCCTTACAACCCCTTTTTCCCTCCTTTGCTTCAGAATTATTGCTCTCAATACACAAAACCTGTACCGGTACCAATTGGTGGTGCTCCAACAGTTGCACCAGCTCCTGAGGAGGACGCACCAGCACCAGCTGCTGCTGATGAACCACCAGTTGCACCAGCCCCTGAGGAGGGAGCATCAGCACCAGCTGCAGCTGATGTACCACCAGTTGCACCGGCCCCTGAGGAGGGAGCACCCGCACTTGAGGCAGGCGCTTAATTGATCAACTCGAATTCTTCCCCTCCATTTCTCAGAATTTTGAGGGATTTTTTATGTTATCTGTTTTATTGTTATTATTTGGAAACTCTGTTCCGATATTCCCATTTCTACTGCTATAACAGAACAGCTCTTTACATCAATGAGATAATTAATCAAATTTAAAGCCGTATTTAAGAGTGGTAATTCATCCCATTAAAAGGAACCTAACGTACATCCAAGAAATTTACTGCTGTTTAAAATCTTGGTTCATCGGTCTACAACCAGCAAATTCAAACTCTTAGATTTCATCTGTCTCCATCAAGAAAAGGAATCTAGAGACAATGGCAACCAAAACACCAAGTAATCTATTGATTTTCCTGATGGTGGGATCGATGGTAATATTAACCACATCCAGAATTACGGGCCGAAAGGCACATGAACAATACTACCAGCCGCCTCCTGCTGCTACATATATCCCACCACCAACACTACTACCTCCATTGTTTGGTGGTGGTGGAATATTCCAATGTTTTTCGTCTCTCATTAGTGTTAACGGGTGCGTTCTAGGGGTTTTCAAGGTGTTTACTTTGGCTGCGCCACCACCGGCAGGACTAATCAGCCCTGAATGCTGCAATGCTATTGACAAGATTAGTCAAAATTGCTTGTCTAGGACTCTTCAGTTGCTGCAGCCGCTAGTCGCTGACAAGGTTAGAAATGTATGCCCTTACCCTGCTCCTGTAGGGGTACCTTATTGAGTAGAATTGGAGGTAGAAGTGATAATGGCTACAAGGATGATCGGAAAGCCAGTTGGTTGGCGGTGATAATTAGGGTGTTTCGTGTTTTAGTTCTTAGGGCTAATTAGAGGGAGCGAATGTGGTTTAATTTCCTGCAACGTTTTTTCTAAGGTTCTGTTTGCTTCACTAGCTGAAATTAACCTTCCTAAAAGTGATTTTCAGAAAGTTTTTCAAGGGAGTATGAAGTTATTCGGTGGTGTGGTAATATATGTCATCATGGTGACGCGACGTGGCAGCATCCCATCCTTTGATTTTGGTGGCATGGATATTTTGTGTATCATAAGTGTCCCTGATTTTGGGGGGATGCTTTCTTCTAGTAAGATGTTGTATGAAGATGGTTTCTTTAGTATTCTCCACTATAATTTGGTCAAATTGACCAAATTTTCGTTTCCACACACAAGAAGTTGAAAGATGTTTTAGACTATCCAATCGAAAAGGCCAGTCAAATCTTAAACATGCCATAACAACACTTTCCCGGACATGCTATTGATCTGTTCTACTTCTGAAAGTCTGAAAGCTATAATTCATTAAAATCTAACCCTATAAAAATAAGATTTTCAAATCAGAAGTAACAACTGCTACCTTCGTCTCAAAATGATGATCAAAAGCAATTTGTGACATTGATCTTGAGATGAGATGGAGAGAAACTGATTGGTTATATGACCACCACAACGACTGAAATAACCCTACGGAGGAGTGCTGACAACAGGCGTGCGGTTCATTAATGTTTGCCAACAGTACAGTACCTAGCGAAGGTCAACATATCACCAAACAAAACGATGAAAGCAGATGGAAGGAAGAAGAATTCTCAATAGGGTGCCGTGAGGTGAGCGGCTGGAGTGCAAGCGCAACGTTGTAGCATATTTCAGAGAAGACGTGCATCAAATGTCATTTCAATTAAAATTAAAATTAAATTAGTAACAACCACCACCCAAGAACAACTGGTAACATCATTTAAAAAAAAAAAACCAGATTAGTCAGCAGTCGAGAAATTCAGTAAAATATGGGGAATAATTTATAATGCAATAATAAGGGGTACATGGCTGGAAAGAAATGAGAAGTTCTTCAGAAACAAGTATAGATCTATCGAGGAAATATGTGTTTCAACAAAGGCAGTATTATGCTCATGGATAAGTGTAACTGATGAAGCATCATCAGTCAAGGCTTTCATGGATTGGTGCTCCACTCTGGTGGATGCCAGGGTGAATTATTATGGTGCTAATCCTGCTCTTGCTAGTGCATTCTAAGCCTCTCCCACTCCAAAAGCTAGCCTATAGGATGGGGCTGGTTGCACAAGTAGATGAAGTATGGAAGCCTCCGCATATCAACACTCTCAAAATTCAACATTTCAGGCTGCTAAGGAAAGATCACAGGCAGAGCAGGATGAGGGGAGTAACTAGAGACTCACTTGGGCATATCTATTTCCGCTGTTTTCAAGACCAATCAATCTTGCGGATTCCAATTTGTGTTGTTTTAGAAGGCATGTTCCGGGCTACTGAAATTTGCATCAAAGGAGGGTGCGGTTCCAGGTTTAAGTTTGAAAGAATATGATGAAAGAATTCCAGTTTATTGGGTCACTGATAGCTCATGTAGACCATACACTTTGTGAATGTTTTCAACAATATTGACAATCTCATTGGGTATATGGATTCGGGTTCATAAAAAGGCAAACGGAGCTAGCAAAAAAAAAAAAAAAAAGGTGCAGCTAGACAATGTCCTCACAAGGCTTGGTGTTACCATGAGTAAGCTATGCAGAAATTGCAAAAGCCATTGTACCAAGTGCAAAATGTGTGAAGTGGTATTGTTTTCTTTCCGATATTCAACTAAGAAACAAGTTTTAGATCTATCGAGGAAATTCAAGCTCGGTTATTGTGTTTTTTGAACCAATTAATGGTCCTGCTCATCTGTTGTGTGATCGGGTTAAAATTTTATCATAAGATTTCTCCTCTCTTTTCTTTTACCACTAAGCTTTCTCATTTTTGAGCAGAAATCTAACTGGAGTATATATAAAACTTGAAAATGTCATGGGTAAACAGTCCTCTTGCTACTTTTGCTAGAATTATTTCTGCTAGATCTGTTTAAATGTCTTTCAGAAAGTATCGTTTTAATTAGTCGATTACGGGAAGCTTGCAATCTATTTTTGTCAAATTAAAAGTTTTAAAAAAAATATGTAACTGGGATTTTCTGATGTAGATGGTCATAACCTCCAAGCTAGGCTCCTGGACATACATACATAATTACATATGTATGTATGTATTTATGTCTTTGAAGTAATTAAAGGAGAACTAATTACATCATTGATGACACTTAGATATATTTATCTCTCATTGATTAAGCTTTTATGCACTGCTTAATTTCAGAGATGGTCGGTTTTGATATTTCAGTCAAACACAATTCATTGCAAATTGCCACAATTAAAACCCTAAAAGGAAGGAAACAGAACTAGCAACTGATACAGATCCTTTGCATTATATAAGAACCATACCCCTTAACCCCATTATTTTCATCACACTCACCTTCAAATCTTTTCATTGTATAACCAGCTCTAGCTATCTATAAGCCCCCTTCTAGAAAACGACCATTTTCAAATCATAAAATGGCTCGATCCAACGCTATATCGTCAATTGTCTTAATAGTTGGACTTGTCTCGATTCTGGTTTCGCCAACCGTAGCATTATTTTTCGATAACCCGTGTTTGGTTTCTCTAGGAAGCGTAACCGGTTGTGCTGAACAAGTCATCGCCTCCTTCTTTAGTTCTAAAGCTCAGTTGCTGGGACCTCAATGCTGCAAAGGGTATCTTGGAATCGACGACAATTGTTGGACAAAGGCATTCCCTTTCAATCCTTTATTCCCGCCAATTCTGAAGAACTACTGCATTTCAATCCAACTTCCGTCAAGTGCTTTTCCTCCGCCTCCACCTGTGATACTTTCTACTCCCTGAATATTGATTGGAAGTGTTGGTGGAATACAAGGGAAATAAAGTGATCGATCAAAGGGGGATTTTAATATGGGGATCGATTACTCCTTGTTAGCATTCTAGGTTTTCTGGTCTTGTCAGTTATTAGGGTTTAATTACAGTTTCGCTTTCGTTAGCAGGTGATTAAGGTTTCATGTTAGAAGTAGCTTGTGCAAGAAATGTTCTTTGTTTCTTGAAATTTGTGTTTATTCTGAATAAGAACTGATTTGCGTTGCTCAATAATAACATGGGGACAGAGGAGGTGGTGCTTTTTTAAGTTCAACGTCCAAGCGACAAGTTTATCATCGATGTGATTGCCTTCCATGGTTTCTAAACTCATTCGGATGAATATATGATAATTAATAATTTACAAAACTTGATCTGAATTTTAGCAAACGCATCAGCAGTCTAATTAAAATGTATGCCGCGTAATACAAACTAAAAGAATTCATGATATGATAGACAGAACTATAAGGCGAATTAGTAAATCACTTCTACATAAACCCTTCAAACGTTTCCCATTTCTTTTACAAGAAAGAATACATAGATCCTTAGAGCATTCAAACGAGTTGCAGCTCTTTCGAGCCAGGAAGTTCATGCATTGGAAGAAATACAAACATTCGTTAATCAACAATTTCAGGAAACAGAAATTCAGTTGCTATGAAGCGAGAGATGTGGCATTGAAACATGGAAGACAATTCAGTTGTAAGATTATTTCCAAGATTCTGGCTACATGGTTAGCGCCTCTTCTACCTAAAGTAATTTCGTCGGAGCAATCGGGTTTTGTGTCAGGTAGATCCATACATGAGAACATTTCTCATACAGGAAATGGTTTCTCGCTTGGTTAGAAAGGTTCGTGGTGGGAATATGGTGATCAAACTTGATATGCCTAAAGCTTATGATCGTCTAGAGTGGGACTTCCTTGCAAGATCTTTAAGAGCTATGGGCTTTGAAGATCGAGTGATTCAGTTAATTATGAATACGTTGAATAATGTGTAGTACACAATCAGCATTGGAGGGGAGAATCATGGCTTCTTTCAATCTTCGAGTGGGGTTCGACAGGGGGACTCGTTATCTCCTCTTCTATTCATTATTGCGCAAGAAGTTCTCTCTTTTTAATATTACAAAAGCTATGGGTTCTGGCAGAATTGGTTCTTATTATCAAGGCCGTGGAGGTATTCAGATCTCTCATTTATTTTATGCTGATGATTCCCTCCTGTTCTGTAATGGTACCCCTTCATCTATTACAGCTCTATGCCAGATTCTAAATGACTATGAGAATTCCTCGGGACAGTTGATTAATATTCAAAAGAGTGGTTTCTTCATTTCCTCTAAAAGCAACCAGCGATTGATAAATCTGAAGAAATCTTTTACTGGGATATGTCACCATTCTCTTCCGTTGAAATATTTGGGGTTCCGCTGTTTAGAGGAAGGGTCAAGAGTTCTTATTTTGAAGATATTTATTCCAGAATGATGGGAAAATTAGATGGCTGGAAATCTAAGCTTTTACCCATGGGAAGCTTTGTTTGCTTCAATCAGTAATTCACAGTATTTCGGTTCACACTTAAGCGGCTGTCAAGCTTCCAAAATCCAGATATTCATCGGATCATCATGGCATGATTAATTTGGTTCATCTGGATCCTAATGAGTATGACAAGTTGATTTGGAAGCCGAATTCAAATTGGCTGTTTTCGTCATATTATATTCTGGGATAAATCGCTTAATGTAGGTCAATGATTGCAATGGGCTCGCATCATATGGCAACCATGGATCCCTACTAAGTATTTTGGTGTGGCGCATTTTTCATAATGGGCTGCCCTGCCCGTGGAGCTGAATATCCAGCAGCACATAATTTCCTTGGCATCCATGTGTGTGTGTGTGTGTGTTGTGCTGGTAACAAATCAGGTGAATCTATTGAATATCAGTTTGTTTATTCCGACATGTTTGGTCAGCTTTTGGTCACATTTTTCATCTTCCTCAATCCTAAAGCTCTTTTGAACACCTCTTCCGGCTTTGGTTCGGAAGGGGAGTTGCAGATCAATATGGGGCGGGCGAGCATGCTGGGGATTATTATTATGTATGCATGTTTGGAATTATGGACAGCGTGCTGTAAGGTTTATTTTGATGGTGAGGTTGTTAATGGGAAAAATATTGTTAGGCAGATTCGATCACACCTTCATGCGTAGCGTCGAGTCAGAAGATTGAAGCCGGAACGGGCCATAATCTGCCGTCATGGGATGGATTCAACCGTACCGCTTCATTTCTTTTTTGGTCCGTCTTACTTCTTAATTCTTTCATTCATTCTCGTCTGCTCGGTCAAATCCTAGGTTATTCCCCGTCGGCCCTCTTGAGTAAATAATAATCATAAATGTGGCAGTAAGTAATATTGATTTTTAAGGTTTTGTAAACGTAGTTGCACAAATTAACAGCCCGATAATACTACTACTACTTGATCATAGTATTAGTAATATTACTATTAGTAATATATATTTATAGCAAATTAATGTTCTTATTAAGTCCTGAATAAATGTTGCAAAACATTTCTCTTTATAAATCTATCCCATCTTGTTCGATCCCCTACAAAAAACACAAGCTCAGATCTGACCATCCACAACCTACATTTGCATGCACCAGTCAAAGAGATAGAAACACGTACTGATCACAATCCAATATCCCAATTATATTCCAGGATTCATGACTAGAATCTCGATCAAGATCAGATTACCTGTTATTATGATGATGATGATGATGATGATGATGATGATGATGATGGTCGCCTGCATTGCGGCATTTGATATGTCATTACAAATCGTAGCAGCAGCAGCACCGCCACCAACATTACCACCTCAGCCAACAGGGGAGGAACTTGAGCAATGCTGGTCACCACTTGTTAGTGTACAAGGGTGTGTTGGTGGAATGTATCAAGCGCTCACAGGAGGTGCCGAAAAATTAAATCTTGGTGACTCTTGTTGCGAAGCTATTGGCACGATCAGCGATAGCTGTTGGCCTGAGATGTTCCCTCTGCAACCGGAAACACCTAAAAGGATTAAAGCGTCGTGCAACCCCATCTCATCGGCCATGGCTCCTAATTAAGTGAAGCACAAGGAGCTGATTAATTTTTGAGGTTTATTATAAGTTTTTTGTTTTGCAAGAACATATATGCATGGTTTATTTAATTAATTGGAGTTTAATTTCGGGGTGTTTTCCTTTGGTTACTTGAGATTTCTTGAAGAAAATGTGATATGTTATCCTAGAAGCACACAAGGCAGTTCTCTTTGTAACAAAACATGCAGCACATCTTCGATAACTTGGATTAATTTACGGTACTGGCTTCTCTGCTTGCAAATAAATCTCTCTCTCTCTCTCTCTCTCTCTCTCTCTCTCTCTCTCTCTCTCTCTCTGAATATGCAGCAGAGGTTAACTTACCTGGCCCGGTGAAGCGCAGCAGAGGTTAACTTCTAGAGTGGCCCTTGAGTGTTAGGCCCAAAATTACCGTTGTAAGTTTCTCAGGGCTCAGGCTCAAGTTTTGGCCCGTCCAAAACCCTGTATGTATAACTGGCCTCGAATCTATTCTTCTTCTCTGCTGCCCAAAGCCCGAATGTTATATCTACTCCCATTTCTTTCTCTTTTTTGCTTTTCAGAGTGACCGCTTTTTATTTAAAAAAGTGAGTAGGAGTAAATCAAATCAAAACTCGAGGTACATTTGTAAAATATAAAAAATAAAGTACACGATTGATGAAGGTCCTAGAGAGCTACAAAGGCCGGCCGTGCCACTCATAACAATATTCTCCCTCCAAATAAATCTTCAAATTCTCCAAATTTACTTTCCTTCAAAAATATATTAAGAAATTTGATGAAGCACGGGAGAGTCAAACGATGTTGACAAGACGATTAGTTATATTTTCCCATCTTCAGTAAATAGAAAACTGTCAGAGGGCTCCAGAGATCCACTCTTTCTCGACGTTAGACAAAAACGAGCGACTTTTCTCGTTCATGCTTTGAGTATATCCCCAACTACGAAATTGTAATATGCAATGCAATGACTATTTGGTAATACGATAACAATCAAATATATCCCTACGCTTAAAATGTTATCACAAAAGTTACACAAAATACTACATTTATTTTGAACATAGGAAGAGGCTGTTATCGAGCTGAGACAAGCCAAACTTTCAATTTTTGAGCTCATGCTAATTTAAATAATCGAGTCGAGCCTTCATCAAGCTCTTGAGAATCATCTTCAAGTTCATGTTCGATAACATATTGTGAGAACCCCGATCCTCGCATCGAAATGTGCGGTGAGAACTTCGGTACAACGCGTGCGGGGTTTTCTCATTTCAGTGACCGCTCAACGCTTGTGTGTGAGTTTGAGAGTCGCCACCTCCGTTTATATTATAGACTTCGGAAGCACAAGCCT
>JAOWAN010084502.1:0-10218 GCA_028566635.1 Lobelia cardinalis
TCAGAAGATATACCACCAGTGTTCTCCGATTTCTCTAAACACTTAAGGTCACGGTAATAGAGACGCACAGAAAACCCGTTGAGCACATGTACTCCAACAACCCTAATTCCTTTTACCCACGAATTTTTCGTACGATCAAGTAAACTAGAGGATTACAATCAAGCTATTGTATGAACTCTTATTCAAGTAAAACATACAATACATTATCATTCTTCGAATTAAGCATTTGCAACTACTCAATTGAAAGAACGCACGTAAGAACGAATGTAATACCAATAAGAACAAGAACACAAATGGGAAGTATTAATAATATTGCATAATCAATAAGTAAGATTTACCTCCAACTCCTAGAAGAGAGGGAGTTTAGTTCATAACTTGACTAAGCAAAACCCTAAAATTGTGTTTACGATATGAAAAAGAATTGCTTAGCCCTAACTGACCGAAATTACATATTTAAAGACTGCCAAAAGGCCTTTACAATGAAGCCCAAAAGTCGTCCAGAAGTAAAAACACGCATCTCGAGGTTTGCGAAGGCACGGCCGTGACCAATAGAGGCATGGCCGTGACCTGTGTCCTGTACTTTGCACGAACTTCGAGACTAGATCTTCACCGGAGCTCACTTTAATGCCCTTTTTGGCCCTTTTTTGCTTCAAAACCTTTAATTTCTCATATCCTGATGTCTTCACTCGGAATTCCTGTAATTTCATCAAAACTAACCAAACCAAGCGTAAAATCACATAAAAACACATCAAAATACTCATAGAAATAGCACTAAATTTGTGTCCAATTGAGTGCTAACAGTAAGTACTGCAGCAGAAAGCCAATCTCTGCCATCAGCCTTTTAATCCACAAAATTTCTGAGATCCCTTTGGTAATACCTTCTGCTTTTTACTTCTCCATGTCACCAAGTTTCCACTAACTAATGTAAAGTAGCCAGAGGTGGACCTTCTATCATTTGGATTTCCCGCCCAATCTGCATCAGTATAGGCCTCTACATTTAGATGTCCATTATTCCCGAACATAATACTTTTCCCAGGGGTTCCCTTCAAATACTTGACTATCCTTATGACTGCCTCCAAGTGCTCTACTTACGGTTGGTGCATGAATTGACTCACTACTCCAACTGCATATGCTATATCGGGTCTTGTGTGGGCTAGATATATCAGTTTATCCACCAACCTCTGGTACTGCTCTCGATCAGTCAATTCTGCTCCTTCGATCATGCGGAGCTTATGATTCAACACCATTGGGGTGTCACTTGGTTTGCAGTCAATCATTCATGTTTCAGCCAATAAATCTAGGATGTACTTTCTTTGAGATATAAAGATTCTCTTGTTTGATCGAAGAACCTCAATCCCTAGGAAGTACTTCAGTCCTCCCAAATTTTTCATTTCAAATTTTGTAAATAAGCTCTTCCGAAGCTATAAAATCTCATCTCTTGTTATGATCATGTCGTCCACATATATGATCAGATACGTGACCAATCCTCCTTGCCTTTTGAAGAATAATGTGTGGTTTGCGTTGCTTTGTTTGTACCCATTTTGCTTCAGAACCATTGTGAATCTTCCAAACCATGCCCGTGGAGACTGCTTAAGTCCATACAATGCTTTCCTGAGTCGTCATACTTCCCCCTTCTTGAAACCACCCGAGAAGCCTGGTGGAGCTTCCATATATACTTCTTTTAAATCACCGTGAAGGCATTCTATACATCAAATTGATGAAGAGGCCAATCTCTATTTGCAGCCACTGAAAATAGCACACGGATTGTATCTATCTTTGCCACCGGAGAAAAAGTATCAGAATAGTTAATCCCGTATGTCTGTGTATCCCTTTGCCACAAGCCGAGCCTTGTATCGTTCTACTGTCCCATCTGTATTATACTTGATAGAGAATACCCATCTACATCTGACTGCTCTATTATATGAAGGAAGATCACACTTTTCCCAAGTACCATTTTTTTCAGTGCATCCATTTCATCCATCATTGCTTTACGCCATTCTTCCTTCTCCCATGCCTCTTCAACTGTCTTTGGGATATTCTCATCATATAAGATGGTGTTGAAGGCCTTTGCCTCTAGCGAGAGACTCATCCTGACCAGATTATCCATCGGATACCTGGATCCCTTTGTCACTTTCTCTGGTGTGTACCTTTTTGGTGGTATACCACGAGTAGTTCTTGGCAGCAAAACAAATACTGCTGGTTCTGTTTCCATCTCTGGGGCTATGTTGTCACTGTTAGTCTCATGAGTCATTTTATCAGGAGAATTTAACTGTGTATCATCTGAGTGTGATATGTTTACCTCTTGTGAGACATTCAACAACGAAATCTCAATGGACGTAGTAGATGGAATAGTGACCCCGTCTACGTTGGGAGAGGAGGGATTGGTGGCTCCATCTCCCGCACTGTTAGGACAGCCTCAGGGTAAATTAGTCAGTCTAGTGGATCTCTTAGATTCTCCCCCTGATCACTAGGCTGACGACTAAAGTAATACTCAGACTCAAGGAATTGACAGTCCATTATGACATGCACACGCCGAGTGGCTAGATATTAACAACGATACCCCTTTTGTGTGGTAGCATACCCAACGAATACACATTTTTCAGCACAAAGATCAAACTTTGTTCGGTTAATTTTGGGAACCTGAATAAAGACAGAACAACCGAACACTCTAGGAGGTAATCAAGATAGATGGGATATCTGTTTGGGTGGCCAGTACATTGAGAGGAGTTTGGCGATCGAGAATTTGAGAGGGTAAGCGGTTAAGAAGGTATGTTGATGTGGCAACAGCTTCTGGCCAAAAAGTTTTTGGAACTTGTGACTCGAACATCATAGCCCTAGTCATTTCTAGGAGAATTCGATTTTTTCGTTCAGCTACCCCATTTTGTTGAGGTGTATCAGGGCAACTTGTTTGATGGAGGAGACCATTTTCCCAAAAAAAATCTACATGGAGTAATTTACAAATTCACCCCCGTTACCAGACCTAAGAATTTTGATCTTTTGGTTGAATTGTGTTTGGATCATTTTGTAGAAGGCAAAAAATTTATCGGGAAACTCAAATTTGTGTTTCATAAAGTAAATTCAAGTCATACGAGAGAAATCATCCACAAACAATACGAAATATTGAAACCGATTATTCTGTGAGTGAGGTGCAGGACCCCACACATCAGAGTGAACCAGAGAAAACAATGACTTAACTCTTGTATTATTCGGGCGAATTGACATTCTATGATGTTTTGCTATGATGCAAGTTTCACATGTCAAATGCGAATTATTATTTTTGAACAGACTAGGAAATAAGCATTTAAGTACCCAAATGAAGGATGTCCTAAGCGTCGGTGCCATAGCCAAATTTGCCTATCAACCGTCCCGTGAACAAGCATGGCATAACCCTGGTGAGCCACCTCATCAACGTAGTAAAGGCCTCCACGCTCAGTACCACGCCCAATGATCTCCTTCGTATGAATGTCTTGCAGAAGGCAAAATGGGGATACATCCGAACAACACAATTCAATTCCTGAGTAACATGACTTAATGACAAGAGTTTACAGGATAAAGTTGGAACATAGAGACAGTTTTTCAATTTTAATTTCGGAGAAATTGCAATTGAGCCTCCGCCTTGAACCTCAGCTAATTCTCCATTCGCAGTCTGGATATGAAATTTCTTAGGGTCAGTTGGGTTAATTATATCGGTTGGATCATGGGTCATTGTATCCGTTGCCCCACAATCAAAGATCCATTTGGTTGACTTTTGTGTTTGGGTTCGATTATGATAGGCCTTTGAACTAGCTGTTTGGGAGTTTCCTTGACCATTGGCTAGTTTAGGCCGAGCCAACAGTTGTGTTTCTTTGTGGGTTGGGAAAGTGAAGGGGGAAGAATGCTCACTCTTCAAACTATCTGATTCTATTTCATATTTACCAAAACAACCTGGTTGAAAAAATGTAGGGTTAACAATGGGAGGGTTTGAGTTAAAACACTCAAACCCTTTACCTAGTCCGTCACTTCCAGAAGCTGCAGCGCAAAAACCTTGCTGCCCCGTCTCGCTGCCTTTGCCCACGCCATCGCCGTTCATGCTGGTGACTTTCGAGATGCTCATGACGGCGTTGGCCCGACTCCGATTTCCCCCATTTGTCTTGTAGTTGTCTTCCCACCACTCTGGATAACCGTGAAGCTTGAAACATGTTTCTTTGGTGTGCTTTTGCATTCCACAATGTGTGCAATGCAATTTTGACTTATCTTCCTTCTCTCACAGTGATGACCGCCGTCCGCCGCCGTCTGAGAGATCTTTTCCTCGTCCAGAATACCCAATGTTCTCCAATTTGGGTTGCTCCCCCTTTGCAGCTAGCCCTAATCCGATTTCCCCCGATGATGTGTCGATGCTGCCGGAGGTTGCTGGTTTCAGAATTTGAAGCCTGGCGGCCTCCCTTCGAATGGTGGCATACGCCTATTCCACTGAGGGGAGTGGCTCTTGCTTTAGGATGTCTCTCCGAATGGCTTCATACTTTTCATCTAACGCAGTGAGGAATTGGTAGAGTCTCTGCCGTCCAATGATCTTGTTGAAAGCGATGATGTTCTATGGATCTTTCATGGGGTTTTTCTCTCTCCGATCAATACTCATCCACGGACTTTGCATTTTATTCCAGAGACCTTTTAACGTCTCTTGCCCTTGGCGGATAGTGCTACCTCTTCGGTGCAGGTCATAAGTTTGAAATGGGTCTGTGCCACTACCATATGTTATGGCTAGGCCATTCCACAGGGTTCTTACTGTCGGATACTGATCCACGCTGTTCACCAGGGTTGGGTCGATATTCTGGATGATCCATGTGAAGACCATTTGATCTGACTATTCCCATCGTTCATACGTTGGGTCTGTGACTGTCGGTGATGTTCCTGTGAGGTGGTGTGCTCTTCCCTTATCATCGATTGCTATTCGCATCAAGCGAGCCCAGAGAGGGTAATTGTCGTTGCTGAGTTTGATTCCAATTGTGAGGGTATCGGAATTGGTTTCACTCGGTTGTTGGTTGCGAAGACCATTCTTTAGCAGGTTTGCTATTTGGAGAGTCAATTCATCTAGTAGGTTTGGGGTTGTGTTTTGGTTTCCTGTGTAGCCCGATTGTACTTCTGACATTGCTATGGTTTGTTGTTTGTTTTCTGGCTTGATTGAATTTTGATTTTTGCTAAATTTGGCTGAGAAAAGGTTAGTGGACGGTGATAAAAATTTTTCGAGTCCAAGGATCAAAAACACCGCTCTGATACCATGTTAAAAACAATGGTATCGAGAGATTGGTGGAAATTTCTCCTTGTGTGTTTTCATTCATGCTTGATACTGCACATGACCTCTATTTATATTACAAAAAATACCTATCTATGGAAAGTATATTGCTAGAATATTTACACTGATTTTCCTCCTAAATCAGAGTCATTTTGTGATAGAATATCTTCCCGATCTTGACGAATATTCTAACAATTTTCTCCTCTTCACGTATGAATGTAACGGAAAGTGCTAAAACATGGTATACATATTAATGTGGCTCTCTCTAAAAGCTTAAACTTTTGTATGTATTGGTCACTTTATATGGGATCAGATATGTAGATTAGTCACTTTATATGGCATCAGAAATCTAGATTTGAGAAGGACTTCAACTCAAATCTTCTCACTTACATTTATCCTAAAATATATATAGGGGCTCGCTCCAATAGGAACCGTCGATACCGACACAGTACTAAAAAAATTTACTGTGTTCGAAAGTTTACGAATACGGTAGCGAAAATCTGTACTATTTTTGGAAATTTAACGATCGAAATTGATTCCTACAATATTTAAATTTTCATTTGAACGGCTACCTATATATGCCGTTGTGAGAACCCCCCGTTTTCGATGCCCTCGGATCATGGATTAATTGATCGAGGTTTCTCTGATGAAACATGTCATCGGGCGTGTGCGATGAGAACCTTGGTACAACGCGGGTTTCTCATTAGTGACCGCTCAACTTGTATGAAAAATTGAGAATCGCCACCTCCGTTTATATTTAAGACTTCGAAAGCACAAGCCTTTTGAATGTGTAGAGATTGTAGGTCCGGGGGCTAGGTTACGAATCGGGAAGGGGTTAGGCACCGAATTCTCCCTTTCGATCTCTTAATAATGTTCTAGCATGCATGCATGTCTCCTATTAGTCGGTCAATTGGTTGGTTGGTTGATTTACATGAAATTCAAGAAGGATGCAAAAGAAAGGTGAGCATAGCCTCATCATCGTGTACTTTACATTAATCATGCAAGAAGAAAGAATGTACATTTTGTTCATGTGAAAAGGAAAGGAGAAAGTATTTACATAGAATATAAATTTTAGTCATGTATTTGAAAGGAAAAAGGATGTACATTTTAATCATGCAAGTTAGGAAGAATTTACACCTTAATCATGTAAATGGAGAAATGTTTATGTATTTATGCAAAAGAACTTAGGAGTAAGACTCCTTCGTTTGTCATCCTCCAAGCATCATTGTCCAAGTCATTGAAGGACTTTGGAAATAATACAATCATTTGTAGGATGTTTTGAAAGCATTTGAATGTTTCGAAGAAATTTTAGTATTTACAAAGATGTATATGTACTTTGGTTTTGAAAAGAAATGACCATTATCCCTAGATTATGATTGGCTCTTAGTGTATTCATCTCTGTGAGACTCCAAAAAAGGAGTGAACATTTTGTGAGGTTCATGAACACATACATTCCTTCATTTCTAGGTCCTCTAATAATCATTTAAATGAAAAGGAAAATGAAGAAAGAAAGTTTAATTTTAACTCAAAGATGGGATATTAATCCCACACTTTGAGGATCACACTTATATGTACAAGAACTTGAGAGGCTTGTATTTAATTCAAAGATGGGATTTTAAACCAACACTTTGAAGGTCCAATTGCATAATATGTACGAATACATGTATAATATACATATAGTAATATAAATCAACTCAAGGAATGACATTTGTAATTTCACTTCTTAAGGACTACACATTATGTGCTATATACATATATAATAATATATACATATATAAAAGCAAGGTAAATGTAATGTAAAGACATGATCAACTCACAAAGTGTGAGATTTGTAATCCACACTTTGGAGCACTTGCATATATAACATATAAAGAAATATAAATGCGTAATCAACTCACAAAGTAGGATTTGTAATCCATACTTAGGAAAATTTGCACTTATTATGTGCTAACTTATATAATACATATATATATAAGCACTATAACTAATGTAAATGCATGATCAACTCACAAAGTAGGATTTATAATCCACACTTAGAAGGACTTGCACTATTATGTGCTAGCATATATAGCATTTATATATATTGTAAGCAAGTAAAGGAATGTAATGCATAATTAACTAACAAAGTAGGATTTGCTTTTAGGAGGCGCAAGACCTGAATTGATTTTTGTTATTAGGAGGCGCAAGACCTGAAATGCTTTTTGCTATTAGGAGGCAGAAGACCTGAAATGATTTTTGCTATTAGGAGTCGCAAGACTTGAATGCTTTTTGCTATTAGGAGGCGCAAGACCTAAAATGATTGTTCTATTAGGAGGCGCAAGCCTGAAATGATTTTTGCTATTAGGAGGCGCAAGACCTAAAACGATTTTTGCTGTTAGGAGGCGCAAGACCTAAAATGATTTTTGCTGTTAGGAGGCGCAAGACCTGAAATGCTTTTTGCTATTAGGAGGCACAAGACCTAAGATGATTTTTGCTGTTAGGAGGCGCAAGACCTAAAATGATTTTTGCTGTTAGGAGGCGCAAGCCTGAAATGATTTTTACTATTAGGAGGTGCAAGATCTAAAATGATTTTTGCTGTTAGGAGGCACAAGACCTAAAATGCTTTTTTACTGTTAGGAGGCGCAAGCCTGAAATGTTTTTTGCTATTAGGAGGCACAAAACCTAAATTTATTTTTGCTTTTAAGAGGCGCAAGACCTGAATTGATTTTTTTTATTAGGAGGCGCAAGACCTGAAATGCTTTTTGCTATTAGAAGGCATAAGACCTGAAATGATTTTTGCTATTAGGAGGCGCGAGACCTGAAATGCTTTTTGCTATTAGGAGTCGCAAGACCTAAGATGGTTTTTGCTGTTAGGAGGCGCAAGACCTAAAATGATTTTTGCTGTTAGGAGGCGCAAGCCTGAATTAATTTTTGCTATTAGGAGGCGCAAGACTTAAAATGCCTTTTGCTGTTAGGAGGCGCAAGACCTAGAATGTTTTTTTTTTTTGAAATCTGCTGGGGAAATGCCTTATGGCGTAAAGTGATTTTTCTCACATTTTTTAAAAGTTGCAGTCGAAACCCCTTTCATAGAGGCTGCCTACGTATTCTCGTCTAAGAGCGAGAAATCAGACTACACGTAGTTCGTGTGGATGCAAAATATGTATTCATGCTTATGAAGGATACGCTGCATCATATTGCTTTTGCAAGGGATGATTTTGCGGTGCATCTCCATTAAGTCGAGTGATTGGATGATTGTCTTGTGCAAGTTGCGTCCATTGTCGGGGATTCTTCCTCTCGTGCATGATTTTTTCTTCTGAGTCTTTTGCTCTGGGGAGATCTTTCTTTTTGCTTGATCTTCACTTCTTTTGCTTTTCTGTCCATGTAGTATCGTCTTGTACTGACCTGCTGGACTTTGAAGATGGATACGCAATGCATGCTACATGTGAATCATGAAATATATGCAACCGTGGGATATGCAAGCATGTTGTACAAGAGATGTGGTAGTTAAGCACATATTGATTATCCCTGACGAGTCAAGTCTTTGTGGCTTTTGCGGTGATGGAGGTAATGCACATTTGGCAAGGTGAATTGTTTGAGGGAGATGTGGTTTTTGCTCAACAGTTTCTTGGCTTTTGGAAATGGGTGAGATCTCGGTCTGTTGTGGTGCGAGTGCCGACATCCAAATTCCTTCTTCAATTGTAAGATCAAGCGTCATCCACTCCACTGCACGGTTCGAGATGTCCTTGGTTTAAGGAGCAACTTTCTTTTTTCTCTCTCTCTCTCTCTCTATTATTTTGAGCACACCCTTTGTTTTGCCTAGGCCTCCCTTTCGGGTTTTCAACCTATCGGGCTTCTTTTTTGTGCTTGCTGACATTATCACACTACAAACTTCGGGGCGATGTTGACGTGAAGCCCCTAGTTCGATGCCTCCTTGTAAAGGGATAGTGAGTAGGAGGTGATACTTCGACTGACACGAAGAATGATTGGAGGGAGAGAAAAGATGAAGGCCTTTTGGTACTTATGGGGATACCCCAAGTGTTAAGTGCATGTTTTATGACGGCCTTTGAATGACCCTCGAGACTAAGAAATGGGACCCTAAAGGTTGATGGTACCAGAAGGGAAGCCCCAAGTGTTAGTATGTTTTTTGTGAGTGAGCCTTTGAATGAAAAAGGCTTGAGACTCGGAAAGAAAACTCTAAGATTTGAGCATACACTAGTACCAACCATCATTTGACCACTTTAAATGGACCCAAGTTTAATTATTATATTCTGATGTCTTTTGGTGTTTTGGGAAGCATAACAAGCAATTAACTCCGGCTCGTGTCGTGTTCCAACAAGTTGTTATGAGAGAGTTGTCCAATGACATTCTAGGGGAAGAACTCTTCTCGTTGCTTCGTTGATGAGATGACTTCTCTCTTTTTGTTTTGGTGAGACCGGACCCCAAGGGGTTGCCTACGTTCCTCGATGAGAGGCTCAGGTCGCCATAGTTCTGCACTGATTTGAGATTTGTCTTCTTTTGCTTGTGGAGAAGTCGTCCTTCTTTTGGAGATGCCCAATTGAATTTTCTCTTGATTGATCCTTGCATTCGATCTCGGCTACCATGACTCGGTATATGGATCCAAAAGGAGTGGACTTGATGATTAGGAGAAAAATTGTTCAAGAGCAGATGAGACTTTCCTTTTCTCTCTTTTTTTTTCTTCTTTTTTTTTTTTGCGTCCATTGTTTTGCTAGGCCGCCCTTTCGGGTTTTCAAACTAGCGGGCTCTTTTTCGTGCATTGCTCTTACTTTTTCCAAGGTCGCCCACTTTGGGTCTCAACCTAGCGAACTCTCTCATTCTCTTGTAGCAATGTACAAATTTGTGTCATCAAGACCCTTCTCTTTGTTGAAAGAAGTAACGGTAGCCACTTCATTCTTGATCTTGTATTTTGATTTCTTTTGCTCGACTTGAAGTTGGTTCTTCCTTGAACGCCT
>JAOWAN010084583.1:0-10214 GCA_028566635.1 Lobelia cardinalis
GAGACAAGCATGCTAGAACATTATTAAGAGACCGAAAGGGCGAATTGGGTGTCTAACCCCTTCCCGATTCGTAACCTAGTCCCCGGACCTACAATCTCTCACATTTAAAAGGCTTGTCCTTCCGAAGTCTTAAATATAAACGGAGGTAGCGACTCTCAATTTTTCACACGAAGTTGAGTGGTCACGAATGAGAAACCTGCGCATTGTACTAAAGTTCTCATCGCACAAATGCCCGATGACACGCATCATCCGAAGAGACTCAATCTACACATAAAACAATGGATCTTGAGGGCGTCGAGAAAACGGGGGTTCTCACACCAAGCTTTACAGCTTGTAAGCCGATCTCATTATGGCTAAATTTATGAACACAATCAACATCACTCAAGTACCACTGATCGATGAAGCTAACTTCGATTTATGGAAAGACAGCATCCAAACCTACATGTGCTCTATCAACAATCGACTCTTTCAATGCGTTCTTGGCGGACCGATGACTCTTCAAAAGCCATCAACTGTCAGAACAGAAATACCTCCACTAGCCGGAGCCCCTGAAGGAACTCCAAATCAGATCATAACTACTGAAATATCCATTGATAAACCAGAGGCTGAATTGTCGGATGAAGATCGTCTGATAGCCCATATGGACAAGAAAGCAAGGTTCATTCTATTGCAAGATGTCAATGCAAGACATCAAGAAATGGGATGTTCAATCGACTTCGAATCCTTCGAAAAAGATCCAAACGTACTGCTCTGAACTGCGTACGACCGATTCTGCGAGGTAAAGAATCAATGTCTCTCTCTTGGAAAGATTTATAGCAAAAAGGACATTAACATGCGACTTCTCGGCTCTCTAGGCGAGGAGTGGCATGTTAAAGTCACAACTATAAAGGAGACCAGAGATTTGAATACCACAACTCTCAGGATTCTTTGTGCTAGTCTTAAACTATATGACCGTGAAATTTTTCAAAGAGAAAAATGTCTTAAAAGCACTCAAGGCATCCCTCTGTTATCTCAAGAGGATAGACTCGCTTTTTACAATACTCAAGTTTCAAAACCCTCAAGTTCTATCTCATTTTCGGATATGTCTGAAGAGAAAGCTTTTGTTGCCTTCTTGCGATTTTATAATCGCATGAAATCTTTTAAAAACTATTCCAAAGCTCCTCAACAAAAGTACATCAAACCCACTGAAGACAGTAAGGATGCTAAAGATAAGCGTCTATGTTTTAACTGTCGAAAGCCAGGACATTTTGCTTCAAACTGTCCTACCCCTAAATAGGGCAGCTTATTATGGACTGCTCCTATGGAAACTATGTTTCCTCAAAAGGCCTTCTCAGTCGAAGGTAGAGCAGATAGATCTACTTTGTAACCCAGGATTCCGGGGGTTTCCCTTTAAGAAAGAAAAAAACTCGATATTTCAATTTCCCGCGCGTATCACATGCATACGCGCTTACTAAACAACTTTGCTGACAATTACATAGTTTTTGTTTGGTCAGAAGAGTCCTCCGAATGTATGAGTATTTCCAAAAGAAAACTCCCAATCACTTTCGAAAACAAAAAGGTTTGGTGGCTGGAGAAGAAACTCCTGAAATTCCAATGCCAACTTGGCTTGAATCTGATTCTGATGAGGATGACACAGATTTTACAAAAAAAACTCACATTTGTTTAATGGCAATAACTATGGTCTTCTCAAAAGATGATGATGTCTCTGATCTAGATGACAAGGACGACTATGAGCTGCTTAGTATTTCTGGAATAGAAGAAGCACATGAGGTAGCTAAACCTACTGAAAAATGTTGTTATCAAATCCGGAAACACAATGTATGCTCAGGGTAGGAAGCCTAGACGATCTAGAAAAGAGATAGAAGCGAGTTCTGTCACTCTTGCTACAATCAAACCCCTAGCCACTATACTAAGTAAGATTGAGGAAGAATTTGCTGATATCTCAAAAACTGATATGGCAGAAGAGATGGCTACAATGCTTTCAGAGTTTGAAAATTTGAAGAAAATTCACTCTGCTTTGAAAACTGATCACAAACACATCGAAGAAGAAAATGAAGCTCTAAAGCCTGAGGTTGAAAGACTTAAGGACATTGCTTCTAATCTGCAAAATGTGGAAAGTGGGAATTTGTATTTCAAGGAAAGAATTGCCATATATGCTGCTCAAATAATGATCTCGAAAAGGCTAAGGTCGACTTAACTAAAGTGGTTGAGACCTTTTCTAAACCAAAGGCTGTAGTGAAAGCCTTAGTGGAAAGTCAAATTCCTAATTGCATTCACGTGGGCTTAGGTTATGAAGCCAGCTCATTCACTTCAGCAAATGAAACAAACTCTAGCCTATGAGATACAAACTCCACCTACCAAAGCGAATCATCTTACTGAAAAGGATGGTACATCTAGTGCAAGGAGTGGAAAATACTCCCAGTACCACTAGTGTACAAGAAGGAAAAGTTCAACAAGAAAGGTGAAAGCAAAGTGTACACTGAGGATGAGATCAATCATCCTAACCATCGAGAACACACTGTCAAAGACAAAATAAAGTCTGTCTGTCTCTGCTAAAAGGAAGGTTTCTCTCATAAAAAAGAAACAAGTGAAATTTGTCAAAGCTAAAAATACAGATTCCTTACATCTAACTCAGTCAAAGAAGAAAGCTTTGAAGGCGCCAGTATTTGAAACATCATATATTTAGTGTTTTCTTTGTGAATGTTCTAATCATTATGTTCATGAGTGTCTCTTGAGAAACACACCTTTTTTAAATAGCAAATCACTCAAAATGAATCAAGTATGGATCCCAAAGAGCAACTAACTCCAGGACCCATAAGCCAAAAGCGTACCAAATGTTTAATGTCTATTCTCAGGTATGCCTTGTAGCAGATCATTCATGTAAAGATGAATGAGTCCTAGATAGTGGATGGTCTCATCATATGACAGGAAATCCAAATCTACTATTATGCTTTGCGGAGGTAAAAGGCCCCTCGGTAGTGTTTGGAGATAATTGTCAAGGAAAGACCTTGGGATATGGAAATATCACCAGAGGCGAGGTTACCATAACAAGGGTAGCCTTAGTAAGCAATCTTGAACACAACCTTTTTAGCATATCTCAATTCTGTGATAAAGGATATGTGTGTTTGTTCACCTCCAAGGAATGTTTTGTTATGAATGAAAATACAGGCGAAGTTATCATATCTGGAGTCAGAAAAGGAAACATCTATCTGATAAACTTCACCTCTCTGTAGACGCCCCATTTTTGACCCTAGTAAATGAAATGTTACTAGAGAGTTTTAAATTAAATAAAAAGCCAAAAGTAACATTAATAAATATGTTACTTACATTTAATAAATATACATACTCAAATGTTGCATTTACACATTACTAATGTAACATAACAATTTATTTTTGTAGGATGAATGAGAGTGAAGACAAAAATGAAGACTTTCTCTCAAATAAATCAAATCAAATGGGACATCATCATGCCAAGGGAGAAAATGGAAATTCAAGAATGTCATCATCATATTCCAAAAGAATATTGATCATCATTATATTCCAAAAGAATATTGATCATCATTTACCAAGAAAAAGGGGGAGATTCTTTGATTGAAGCTTCTGGGCCGAAACGGCCCATTTAAGCTATTTCTGAAATTTTGCCCATTTTCAAGTGGAAAAACTCATGATTATTCCCAAGGGTATTTGGACATTTTCAGGCCTGGATACTCCTTCTCCCTCCTATAAATACCACCCCATTTATTCCTTTCTCTCATCTTTGAAAAACTCCTCCCAAAAAATTAAGAGAAAGAGCAACACAAACAACATACCCTCTCTTCTCCCATTTCCTCTCTTGATCATCAAAAGAGAAGTACTTCCTCTCATCAGAGATCCCACTCTCTCTTATCCATTCATTCAAGAACACAAACATCTTAAACCACACATAAACAAACATCATCTTCTTCAAGAGTACTAAGAGTTAGAAGGCATTAAAGAGAGTTCATCAAGTTGAGCTTCTTTACTTCCTTCTTCCATCTTTAACTCTAATCAATCTTCAAACCCACTTGTTCAAATCCCTTGGGAGTAGGTGAGTTTGCTTCTCACATTTAATCTTGTAAAAGCTTATTTCTCTCCTTTACTTCCATGTAAATAACTTGCAAACCCACTTGGTGACAAACCAAGTGGGTATTATGTGTTTATCACTTATAAATGTGAAGTTGTTCACTTAATACTTGTCCTTTACTTGCTTCTAATATATGTATACATATATACATATGCATGCTAAACATGCTAGCATAAAATAAGTGCAAGTCCTCTTAAAGTTTGGATTACAAATCCTACTTCGAGAGTTGATTATATATATTGTAAGTCCTCCTAAGTTTGGATTACAAATCCTACTTGGTGATTTGATCATGTATTTACTTTATATATGTGTAAGTCCTCCAAAGTGTGAATTACAAATCTCATACTTTGTGAGTTGATCATGTCTTTACATTTCATTTATAATGCTTATATATATGACACATAAAGTGTAGTCTTTGAAGGGTGAGATTACAAATGTCACTCTTTGAGTTGATTTATATTACTATATATATATATATGTATATCATATACATACTTGTACATATGCAAATGTGATCCTCAAGGTGTGGGATCAATATCCCATCTTTGAGTTAAGTTCAAACTTTCTCTCTTCATTCTTCTTTCTTCCAAGTGATCATTAAAGGATCTAGAAATGAAGGAATGCGAATATTCGTGAACCTCTCAAAGGTTCACTCTTTTCTAGGAATATCAAAAGAAATAAACACATTAAAAGAAATCCTAATCTGGTGATAATCGTCACTCTTTCAAAACGTACGTTCTTCCTCTCGCAGGATTAATGTAAAGAAAATGATGATGAGACCATGTTCACCTCTTTTGCATCTTCTTTGAATCACAAGTAAAGCAACCAACCAACCAACTGACCAACCTCTAGGAGACATGCATGCTAGAACATTGTTAAGAGACCGAAAAGGCGAATTGGATGCCTAACCCCTTCCCGATTCGTAACCTATCCCCCGGACCTACAATCTCACACACACATTCCAAAAGGTTTGTGCTTCCGAAGTCTAAAATATAAACGGAGGTGGCGACTCTCAATCTTTCACACAAGTTGAGCGGTCACTAATGAGAAACCCACACGTTGTATCAAAGTTCCATCGCACACACAGACGCCCGATGACACGTTTCATCCAAAAGGAAAAACCTCGATTAATGCATAAAACCATTAATCTTGAGGGCGTCGAGAACTGGGGTTCTCACACTCTCGCAAAAATCTCACCAAAGTCTGCCTAGTTGCCAAGGATCCCAGCAACACCAGTTGGCTATGGCACAAAAGATTATCTCATCTAAGATACACTTCATACACAGAGTCTAGAATCATTAAGTGATATTATGTAAAATTGATTAGATCTAAGATACACTTTATACACAGGTCATAGGATTTGTAATATAGATAGTTTTTTCTCTATACACAAAGTCTGCTACTGAAAGTTATCTTGCACAAATTTGTAGAATGATTGTGTAAACTCTCAAAAAGCTTACATAGTGAAACTCATAGCAAATTCAGGAGTGACCAACCTGGTAGTGGACGTACTGGTTCGTTAATACCAGGAACCACTCCAAAATCCTTGCCTGGTTTACTTCCTGTCTTATATTTATTATTCATTGTGCTAACCCTGCCTTGTGCTTGACTATGATCTTAAAATTACTTTGGTTTGACAAAACTGTTCTGCATTTAATTCAAATAGTTTTTTTAACGGTTTTACCAAATTTTGCCTTTGTCTTATTCTATAACTCCGCTGCTTTGACAGAACTTCACCTGTCAAGAACTCTGACAAAGTCAGCCTTTGAGAAGTTTTTATTAAAAAGTTTTTAACAGGCTATTCACCTCCCCCCCCCCCTCTAGCCTGTATCTAAGCCATTTGTGGACCAATAATTGGTATCAGAGCAGTCTTTTTGAAAATAAAATTTTCCAAGCTTTACAGTTTGTAAGCCAATCTCATTATGGCTAAATTTATGAACACAGTCAACATCACTTAGGTACCACTGATCGATGAAGCTAACTTCAATCTATGGAAAGATAGCATCCAAACATACATGTGCTTTATCGAAAATCGACTCTTTCAAGGTGTTCTTGGCGGACCGATGACTCCTCAAAAGCCATCAACCGTCAAAACAGAAATATCTCCACAAGCCAGAGCCCCTGAAAGAACTCCAAATCAGATCATAACTACTGAAATATTCATTTATAAACCAGAGGCTAAATGGGCAAATAAAGATCGTATGATAGCTCAGATGGACAAGAAAGCAAGGTTCATTATGTTGCAATCTCTAGATGTCAATGCAAGACATCAAGTGACAAGATGTTCAACCGCTCAAGAAGTCTGGGATGGACTGCTAGAATACCTGGAAGGTAATCAGAACATGAAGGACAACAAACTCTATGACTGCATCAAAGACTCCGAATCCTTCAAAAAATATCCAAAGGAATCGCTCCGAACTGCGTACGACAGATTCTGCGAGGTAAAGAATCAATGTCTCTCTCTTGGAAAGATATATTGCAAAAAGGACATTAACATGCGACTTCTCGGATCTCTAAGCGAGGAGTGGCATATTAAAGTCACAACTATAAAGGAGACCAGAGATTTGAATAGCACAACTCTCAGGACTCTTTGTGCTAGTCTTAAACTATATGACCGTGAAATTATTCAAAGAGAAAAATGTATTAAAAGCACTCAAGGCATCTCTCTGCTATCTCAAGAGGATAGACTCGGTTTTTACAATACTCAAGTTTCAAAACCCTCAAGTTCTATCTCATTTTCAGATATGTCTGAAGAGCAAGCTTTTGTTGCCTTCTCGCGATTTTATAATCGCATGAAATCTTTTAAAAACTATTCCAAAGCTCCTCAACAAAAGTACATCAAACCCACTGAAGATAGTAAGGATGCTAAAGATAAGCGTCTCTGTTTTAACTGTCGAAAGCCAGGACATTTTGCTTCAAACTGTCTTACCCCTAAATATGAGTATTTCCAAAAGAAAACTCCCAATCACTTTCGTAAACAAAAAGGTTTCGTGGCTGGAGAAGAAACTCCTGAAATTCCAATGCTAACTTGGCTTGAATCTGATTCTGATGAGGATGACACATATTTTACAGAAAAAGCTCACATTTGTTTAATGGAAAGAACTGTGGTCTCTTAAAAGATGATGATGTCTCTGATCTAGATGACAAGGACGACCATGAGCTGCTTAGTATTTCTGGAATAGAAGAAGCACATGAGGTAGCTAAACCTACTGAAAAGGTTGTTATCAAATCTGGAATCACCATGTATACTCAAGGTGGGAAGCCTAGACGATCTAGAAAAGAGATAGAAGCGAGTTCTGTCACTCTTGCTAAAATCAAACCCCTAGCCACTATACTATAAGTAAGATTGAGGAAGAATTTTCTGATATCTCGAAAACTGATATGGCAGAAGAGATGGCTACAATGCTTTCATAGTTTGAAAATTTGAAGAAAATTCACTCTGCTTTGAAAACTGATCACAAACACATCAAAGCAGAAAATAAAGCTCTAAAGCCTGAGGTTGAAAGACTTAAGGACATTGCTTCTAATCTGCAAAATGTGGAAAGTGAGAATTTGTATTTCAAGGAAAGAATTGCCAAATATGTTGCTCAAGTAAATGAAATGGAAAAGGCTAAGGTCGACTTGACTAAAGTGGTTGAGACCTTTTCTAAACCAAAGACTGTAGTGAAAGCCTTAGTAGAAAGTCAAATTCCTAAGTGCAATCACGCAGGCTTAGGTTATGAAGCCAGCTCATCCACTT
The DNA here is from genome assembly GCA_028566635.1 of Lobelia cardinalis. Lineage (NCBI taxonomy): Eukaryota > Viridiplantae > Streptophyta > Magnoliopsida > Asterales > Campanulaceae > Lobelia > Lobelia cardinalis. The sequence continues at coordinate 7,842 of JAOWAN010084583.1, forward strand.
CAGCAAATGAAACAAACTCTACCTATGAGATACAAACTCCACCTACCAAAGCGAAGCATCTTACTGAGAAGGATGGTACACCTAGTGCAAGGAGTGGAAAATACTCTTCAGTACCACTAGTGTACAAGAAGGAAAAGTTCAACAACAAAGGCAAAGGCAAAGTGTACACTGAGGATGAGATCAATCATCCTAAGCATCGAGAACACACTGTCAAAGACAAGATAAAGTCTGTCTGTCTCTGCTAAAAGGAAGGTTTCTCTCATCAAAAAGAAACCAGTGAAATTTGTCAAAGCCAAACATACAGATTTCTTACATCCAACTCAGTCAATAAAGAAAGCTTTGAAGGCGCCAGTATTTGAAACATTATATATTCAGTGTCCTCTTTGGGAATGTTCTAATCATTATGTTCATAAGTGTCTCTTAAGAAACACATTATTTTTAAAGAGAAAATCCCTCAACATGAATCAAGTGTGGATCCCAAAGAGCAACTAACTCCAGGACCCACAAGACACAAGGGTACTAAATGTTTAATGTCTATTCTCAGGTATGCCTTGTAACAGATCATTTATATAAAGATGAATTGGTCCTAGATAGTGGATGTTCTCATCATATGACAGGAAATCCAAATCTACTGTTATGATTTGTAGAGGAAAAAGGCCCCTCAGTAGTGTTTGGAGATAAAGGTCAAGGAAAGACCTTAAGATATGGAAACATGACCAGAGACGAGGTTACCATAACAAGGGTAGCCTTAGTAAGCAATCTTAAACACAACCTTTAAAGCATATCTCAATTCTGTGATAAAAGATATGTGTGCTTGTTCACCTCCAAGGAATGCTTTGTTAGGAATGAAAATACAAGCGAAGTTATCATATCTGGAGTCAAAAAAGGAAACATCTATCTGATAAACTTAACCTCTCACAAAAATCTCACCAAACTCTGCCTAGTTGCCAACGATCCTAGCAACACCAGCTGGCTATGGCACAAAAGATTATCTCATCTAAAATACACTACAAACACAGAGTCTAGAATTATTAAGTGTTATTGTGTAAAATTGATTAGATCTAAGATACACTTTATACACAGGTTATAGGATTTGTAATCTAGATAGGTTTTTCTCTACACCCAAAGTATGCTGCTGAAAGTTATCTTGCACAGATTTGTGAAGTGATTGTGTAAACTCTCAAAAATCTTACATAGTGAAACTCATAGAAAATCCAGGAGTGACCAACCTGGTAGTGGACGTAATGGTTCGTTAATACCAGGAACCACTCCAAAATCCTCGTCTGCTTTACTTCCTGTCTTATATTTATTATTCATTGTGCTAACCCTGTCTTGTGCTTGACTGTAATCTTAAAAGTACTTTGGTTTGACAAAACTGTTCTGCATTTAATTCAAACAGTTTTCTAACGGTTTTACCAAACTCTTCCTTTGTCTTATTCTTTAACTCCGCTGCCTTGACAGAACTTCACCTGTTAAGAACTCTGACAAAGTCAGCCTTTACAAAGTATTTTATTAAAAAGTTTTTAACAGGCTATTCACCCCCCCCTCTAGCCTATATCTAAGCCATTTGTGGACCAACAAAAGAGATCCAGAGAGCATTAACTAAAATTGGAAAGGAAGGCCAACTTCTGGCCCAACACATTCCTATAATCAAAAGAAGAATCATCAAGAGAAATGAAAGAGTTGTACCTCAATTGCTGATTCAATTGTCAACATGGTCCCAGAGGATGCTTCGTGGGAAGATGCTGTTGATATCAATGAGAAGTTCCCCAAATTTATGCCTTGAGGGCAAGACAGTTGTAAGGGGGATGGATTGTCGTAGGTTCATGTGAAATTGGATCCAGTTAGAGCAAAAATAAAGGGATATTTCTGTTACATTCAAATTTGGGAAAAAGGGCATTGTAGTCACTTACCTTAACTAAGGAGGGCATCACATTTGATAGCACTCAAATATGCCTATATTATTGTGCTATTTTTATGATTATTTTGGCTTAATTTCATATGATTTTATGCTTGGTATGGTTAATTTTGTGTACCTCAGGACTTCCAAGCAATTTAGGCTAAAGTATGAGAAAACGTGCAGTTTTGGAGCTTAAAGGGACTAATCTGGAGCAGACTGAAGTTCAAGGGCTGAAGTAATGCGCCAAAGAGAGAAGATTTCGAGCATAATTTGACAGAGTACAGGGCACGGCCGTGCCAGTCCAAAAATTAGCAAAGCGTGTTTTAGCCAAATTTAGGGTTTCCTGATGTATTAGAGGCTCATGAGCCGCACTATATAAACGACTGCTCCCAGCAACTTTTAGGATTCACTCTAGACCTAAAAACACTACGTAATTCATTATTCTCTGCAATTTTTATTCTTCGTTCTTCGTA
>JAOWAN010084604.1:0-10212 GCA_028566635.1 Lobelia cardinalis
GATAAAGAGAGAGGGTTTGAATCAGATGTGACAAAAAGACATGTGAATATAGTCAAACCCCTCCAAGGACCAAGAAACGGAATGCAAACAACGAGAAGTTGCACTTAGAAGAATATATCAAGGCGATCCACCACCTACCGAGTCTTCTAATAATTCAAAATAGTAAATATGAGGAAATATCAACATCTGCACCCTCGTGAAAAGAGCTTGACTATCTGAGCAAAATGAGTCGAGGGAAAGCTCAGAACAGTCGACCCCCCTCCCCTCCCAACAGTACACACCTCATAATTGAGCACTCGTTATTTGTAGTAAGAGAGGAAAGCTTCTATAGATAGAAACAATCACAAACAGGAAGTCAAATTATCCCCTTCGAGAAAAAGAAAGAAATAGGAAGTGGCAGGAAAAGAAAGAAAAACTAAGGAAAGAAGCTAATGAGAACTGCACTCCACTATAGTTGGTATTCCTCTAAAAGCACCCATAGCCAAATCCCACTAAAAGTGTGAAAAATATACTGAACACTCAAATGTCAGAGAAGAAGTAACATGATCCTGAGTGAATCCTGGAGCTTCTAGCCCTCACAAATACCAAAGACTTCTGAAAATGCTACAAACACAATCAATCCATGTTTCCCCTTCTCGAAACCGCTAAAGGTTTTTAGCAGAAATTTCTCAAAGAACGAAGGGCATGGGCATTGCTTCCGGGCAATTACAGCAGCTGATATCGTATCCAGAAGTCAACTTGCCAACCAGGAAAGCAGTTTTCATGAGCTTCACTATCTCTTCCACGTTATATTTGCATGAGAAAAGAGCCTCCGTTTCAGGGTATATTACCTCAACAGAAAAATAGCAATCAAATTTCAGCACGATCGCACCTGAATTCAACTATATTGAACATTGAGAAAGTTGCCTAGTAATGTCCAGAAAATTAACTTGGTTGTGCCTATAGTATTGATTCTTATATAGTGACTCTTGTTCATGTGCTCCCAGAAACCTACTCAGCTATTTTTACCTCATTAGCACCATGCATTCAACTTAATTGAACACTGAGAGCAGTGACTATAGTTAGGTTGGATAGTAAATTGCCAATAATGAGATATAGTGACTCTAGCTACTCGGGTCTGAGCCACGAAGTGTTCACAATAGTGAAAAGCATTTCTTTCTATGGTAATTTTCTAAAAGATAAGCAGTTGATAGAAAGAATGTAATGGAAAGGTGTGAGCAATTGCTTCACCCTCTCAAAGAGGGAACGACCTCTAAGTGGCCATTGGGGTGAAAGGGTCAATTTTTAAGCAAACTAATAGCATGATATTTGCCATACTTCATTCCTAAACAATCATCTTATAACATTACATGATTATATCCCACGATCTTTGCCCTGATTTCATTTTTAAATTTCTTTTATATTGAACACGCTGTTCTAGAAGATGTGAGCTTTTATTTAACATCAAGAGGAAGACCTCAAAAGCCACGCATGTTTCTAAAACGTTCTATTTATTCTAAGTAGTAAGAAATTAGTACGGAAGTGTATAGATTTCAGAAAATAGAAGACGAGAGGAGAAACACGCAACTGGCTAAAAGCTCAACTCAAATTTTAAGATCAACACTGAATAAGTTTGAAGCACTACAACTCTGTTTATAGGCCTAAATTATCCTCCTAATAATACTAGAGCTATGACATAATTTAACTAACACAACACGGGATAAGAAAACAACTAATTACTATAATTAAACAAATACGATGCTGAATAGGAAAGCAACTAATTACTAAATAACAGGACTTTCCTAAGAATTAATTCATAAAGGAACTAAATAATACTAATAATCCTAATCTACCAAGGACACTTATTAAGGGACCAAAAAGCCTTGGGTCTCGGCTTAGTGAATACATCTCCAGCATCAAAAAATTTCTCCATCCAAAGGTTTCTGAGAAATAATTTAAGAAAGTATAATAAGATCAAAGTTGTGCCAGTCAAATTCACCAGGCACACCAGCTGTTGAAGATAGGCTAAATTTTATGATGTGTACAAGATTATGAGTACTCGCTTAAAGATATTTTACCGGAATAGAAAACACTAGTTAAGCTGTGACTAACTGTCAACATAGTTATAGCCTCAAGATGATTACACATCTGATTTGCAGCACTAGATTCCCGAGTCTCTAATTAGTGCAGCACTAACTTTCTGACCAACCACAAGCACTACCGTTGCATTAAGTCCAAAGGTTATGGGAACAATATGTGCCCCTAGAGATTGTTGGCTAAGCTGACGAAGATTTCACCACTTGAATTGAAAAAGAGGCATATGATCAACTACATTGATTTTGGCAATAGAAATTGCCACATAGCTCATAAGTAGAGGCAAATTCGCATCATACTTCTGCGTCCACAAGTCAAGTGAACCCTTAAACATTATTAGACCTTGCTACAGTTAGTAAATGGACTTAATCCAAGTTGCTGATATGATGCGGTGCTTTCAATACACCTATAACTTTGCCCCTTAATAGTAGAGTGTTGCACTTGAGTCGTCAACAAAAAAAAAGAACTTCAAAGAGATCTCCACACCATAGGTCCATAACTTTTTTACATTCATCAGAAATTAAGATGGGCTATAAGATGCCTTTTTTAATCATGCCCCACTTTTATTAAACTCATAAGATAGTAACCATTTATTTAATCATCCCACTCTTATTAAACTCACAAGAATTTAACCAGTGATAAAGATTAGAGCTCTTGCAATATTCTTCACAACATTTATCCAACTACTATGATGCCATCTTTGACAAAACCATCTCCTATTATACGTTAAAAATATTAGCCTATCTTGAGGACTGGGACATTTCCTCAAACAACACAAGACTTCCTTTGTACATCCAATCTAGTTATCTTCAAAAAAGAGCACATGTAAGGACAAAAATTGTTCAAAGTGTAATTTATGTATCATCAATGTTAATGAAATTGGACTAATAACCATGAAAGGCAGTAATATATGTATTCAAATCTTGACAGGATAAACTTGATTAAGAATTAAGGGTGAGTCAAAAGAACAACGTCCCACCATGGCCATTTCTTTCACGTATTGGACAGTACACCAGAAAAGATGACCCCTCACCCCTTGGACCATGATTAAGGGGCCTGACCAATACACAAATCCATACGCTCCACATAACCATTGCAACTAACTCTTGAGCAGATACAATGTCAAAAACAGGAAGCTGAATGGTAGATACCAATTATGTACTATCATAAAACTAATAAATCCACGACAGGATTCATTGTTGATGCTAATTCTCTTATTAAGAAAATTGCAACCATTCTAGAACCTCAAATCTGAACTAGCAAACATCAAAAGGGCTTTCTTTATACATTGAGCTGACAGCTCCCCTTACCAAAGTCAGTGAAGGATTTTTTGTTAAGCTCAGTAGCACAACAACTATGGAGTTTTGTGCTGACATTATTTGGAGTTCAGTGGAATATGCCAAAAAAGGATATATGTTAAAGTTTCTCCCTTTACAAAAGGAAGATTAATAGTAGTTGGCATGCATATCATGGAGAGTCAGGGGGGAGAAAAAACATAGAGCTTTTGCAAATGAAGCATTACCAGTAGAGATACTTGAGACATATACGCTTCACACATTAAAAGAATTTTGGATTATGGAGTCAAAGTCAATGCAAAGTTCTTTCGACACTTTTGAGGAATGCAGATAGTCTGGCTTTAGTATAGCTCCTTTCTGGTCGTTTCAATTTGTAAACTTCCTGTGTACATGGGTTGCGCCCCTGTTTGGCACCGATTTAATTGATATGCTTTGTATAGCAAAGGAAAAGAGGAGACGAGCTCGAGGGTTTTGAGTCACAAGAAACATAATTTGAAAGCTCAAAACGTGGTATATCATAAGTTAACTGTTAATGAAGTGATCAATACTAAAATATATATATATATATTCTTTTTTAGGAGAAAGGAAGGATAGAATCCTCAAAAAAAAAAACAAAAGGATAATCTAGAGGTAACTACAAATTAACCGGAGGATGTAAGGTGCACATGAAACTCGAGTCACTCAGCTTTTGTCCACTGACAGGAAATGGGCTAAACAGACCCTTTTATTCAACAGATTTAAGAGAGGACAATAAAGAATATTCCAAGGCAATTCCAACAATATTGAAATTCCTAAAACATAAAATTTAATCACCATTCACAAGAGGAGGCAAAAAAAAAAACCATTCGGCACATTCAAGTCAATCCTGAAAATGGGGAACAGTTTAGCATGATACAAAAGCAACTCTGTGTTACAAACTATACCAAACCTTCTCTATAGCCTTCTCCGCAGCAGATTGCTCTGCATCCTTTTTCCGTTTGAAGACCTCTGATTCCACAGAAATTTCTGGAAGCTCCAATCGGCAACGGTATAGGCAGGGGCCTTTCTGTGGGATGGCTAGCCCTGGACATCCGTTTAAAGTTGACTCCTGCACTTCCTCCACTTTGTAGCAAGCCTTGGCTCCAAACTTCTGGAATATAATAGCCTTCGGGGTTAGGGTTGTCTTCTTCACAGCAATAGACGGGGTCCCTCCCGTTTCCATTCTACCCTTCTCCAGGTGCTGAAATGGTGAGTTCTGACAATGTAAGCTAGCAGAATGTTACTAAGCTTCATGCAACAAATTCATGAATTTTAAAATATATATATTGATAATTTACATAATATTATTGATAATTTACATAATATTTACATAATATTATTGATAATTTATATATTAAAATATATATATTGATAAAGGCTTAGTTGTTGTTTGTTTGTTGTATATATTGATAATTTACATAATATTTTACCAATGATCTAAAATATAAAACCTAAAACATCGTAAATGTACTCGAAACTACAATTTCTGTAATTCCTAATTTCTGGATTCATATATATACTAACTAAAAAATTTTGTGTTTTCATGAAATTACTGGGTTTAGGAACAATAGAGCTACATTGACACTTCGTGGCTTGAAATCAGAGGATCAATGCTAAGCTTAACGCGCCCAAAGGAGTTAATCATAGATATATTCATCTGCTTACCACCAGTTATTTGTTCTTTCATTCAACTTCTTTAATTGTAATTACATGCAACATGAAAGCAAAATAACCAAAAAGCACACGAAAAATCAGGAATTAAAAAAAAAAAATGGTGACTACTAACAGTAGGAGAAATTCCAAACAAACGAAAGAAAAAAAGAGAGAGACGAACAGAAATAGAGAAAAACAGAAAACCCACCCAATTCCGAGTTTTGGAGTTGAGGGGAGAGAGAGAGAGAGAGGAGGGGGGGGGAGAATGCAAAAGATAAAGTGGGATATAGAAAGTGAGAGAATAGAATAATTGTGAGGCAAAAGAAGAATGTGACTGCTACCTGTTTTAGATGGGTAATGCTGTACTACTGGTGATCAAGAAGATGTCGAGAGAGAGGGTTGCAGCATTGGAAGAGAGAGAGAGAGAGAGAGAGAGAGAGAGAGAGAGAGAGAGGTTTGAGACTTGAGGGTTTGAACTTTGAAGGGTTTAAAGCCAGGCTCCACAACTTCCAAGAGAGAGAAAGACGAAGCTGCAAATTAAAGAGGTGTGCAGTTCATGTGGTACTTGGTTGTTGTACTAATTACTCTAATTTAGTAGTAGTACTACATATTTGCTTTTTAGTTTTAAATTTTTTGAATTTTTTACTTGCTTTTATATTTTTCTATTTTTTTTAATAATGTACATTTAATTAATATGTGTCTAGATGCGAACTATGCTTCTGATATGGTTGCATATAGGGATGGCAATTCCTCATAACTCGATCCGAACCCGAGGATGCTCCGCCCCGAAAAATCCGATTTTCTCACAAAATTTTAAGATCCGATCGGGTTCGGGGCGGGTTCGGATTTAGGTTCCACCCCGCCTCGACTAGTGTTATGTCCATTTTAAAAAATATATATGTACATAGTATACATTGAATAAGGGATATTTTTTGACTTTGAGTGCTTGGATTAAGTTAGAAATATAACTATAATTGAAAAAAAATAATTTTGAATTCAAATTATGAAAAAAATTATGTTATGTCCATTTTAAAAAATATATATGTACATAGTATACATTGAATAAGGGATATTCTTAGACTTTGAGTGCTTGGATTAACTTAGGGTCAGATCAGGAATGCGATATATGATGATATTGCACTGTTTACTATTTGAATATGAGATGATATGAGTGATATGAGTTTATGAACTAAAAGACTAAATTGCCCTCATGATGTGAAAGATTTGAATGTGATGTGAGGAGAGAGAATGTGATGCGAAAGGTTTGAATGTGAGGAGAGAGAATATGATTTGAAAGGTTTGAATTAATTTGTGAGCGGGTATGGATAGGGGTAATAGATGGAAAGTGTTTGATATTTATTTGAGATATTGAGTGATATTTAAGTAAGATATTGAAAATATATGAAATATCTTTGATGTTGAGATATTGAAATGTTGTGATATATCTAACTTGTGATATGAGCCTTAGAAATATAACTAAAATTGAAAAAAAATAATTTTAAATTCCAATTATGAAAAAAAATAAAATTTTATGAATGTGGGTGGGTTCGGATCGTTGCCATTACGGGGCGGGGCGGGTTCGAGACGGAGAGTGAGAAAGTCGAGTCGGGTTTGGTTTTGTAGATACCCGCCTCTAACCCGCCCCGTTGCCGTCCCTAGTTGCAGATATCTTCGTGCCGGGTCGGTGTATATGAAACTAGTCAGTGGTTAGATCTGTTTTTGAGCCTGAAGATGTGTGTACTGTTCTAAACATTCCGTTGGGCCGAAATATAATGATCGGAGAGTGGTATTGGATCCTAGACAAGAAAGGAGCGTACGAGGTGAAATCGGCTTATCATTTCTTGAGGTCCAATTCGTATCAAGGGACGGGTCATACTAATTTGTGGCAGCGCATATGGAAAATTCTCGCACCTCCATAGGTGAGGACTTTAATCCGACATGCATATAAAAGTCTGTTACCAACCCAAGATGTTCTACTCGAAGAGGGCTGGACGTTCAAGAAGCCTGCCTAATGTGTGAACATATGACGGAATCTACATTTCACGTGCTGGTGGATTGCCCAATTGCTTATAATTGCCTCAATGTGTGGAGTTGGGATATTAAGTAGAGGTTCTTCTATGTGATAATGGATTGATCAAGCTTCGCGGGATGGTTTAGGTATTGGTTTGGAGGTGATAGCCACAGCTTTATGGAGTCTTTGGAATCACCGACATCATGTAGTCTGGGATCAAAAATGGTCGAAGGAATAAGAGATTATTGCTCGAGGTGCTACTTTGCTGGAAAATTGAAAGAGGGCATGACCGGTTAGTGCAGGCAAGTAGGTCTCCACGGTGGTTGGGAATGAGGGTGCCCGGTTGAAGCCGACTGCGGGGAGGATTAAATGTAATGTTGATGGTGCTTGCTTTGCGGCGAAGAGAAGGATAGGTGTGGGTGCAGTTGTCAGGGATGTCGATGCTCTAGTTAGAGCTGCATCTTGCAAACACCAGTCAGGTAAGTTTGAGGCCAATATGGTGGAGGCGATAAGATTTCGAGAGGTTTTGAGCTGGATTAAAGGCATGAATTTCTCATAAATTGATTTTGAACTAGATGCCCAAGTTGTGGTGAGGGCAGTGGGAGAGAGGAGAATGTGACGAGTTTCCTTTCGAAGATATTATTAGAGACTGTCTTTCCCTATTAGTACAGATATCTAATTTCTCTATTTCTTTTGTTCGACAATTAACGAATCGGGCGGCGCACAAGTTAGCTAGAGCCCCCGTTTCTACGGTTGGTCGTGTTAGCTGGAGTGACTATTTCGTTTCTTTTTCATGATGTAATTGACGATATTCGTTCTTAGTAAATCAAAATTTTGTTTTAAAAAAATGTACATTTAATTTAAAAAATACATTCATGTGCTCATAAGTAAGAATATATCTGGTCTATGGAAGGGAGTAAATGATCATCTAATGTTTTGTTTTATATAATTTCTTTTTAATTTTTTAAAATTATTTTTATACTTCACCTGATTCTTTTCATATTTCTTTTATTAATTTTAAAAAGTGCCCCCACGTATCCACAAACACGGGTATACCTAATATAATATAAAAAATAGTGTTTGGTGAAATATTTAGGTATCATATTAACCGCTATATTTTAAACATTTTCTTCATCAAAATTTTGAATATTTTTTCGTATTTATTCAATTTTTTCCATATTTTTGTAAATACATTCAACGTGCCCCTCAATATATCTATATCATAGTACAACTCATATGTTACTGTTACCGATGTTACACTAAAAATAGTAAAATTAATTTTTAATTTTAATTCTTAATTTTTTTATCTCAATTATTTAATTTTAAACATCATTCTCTTTATTTTTATTTACCACTCTCCTTATTTTTCAGTTCAAAACTGTTAAATATAACTAACTTTACACTTTTTATAAATTTAGTAATAATATTTTATGTATGAATTTAATTATAATAATTTATCTTGTGTATTAAATTAAATAATTGTTTTTTGTGTTTTATGGAGAGAGAACGGAGGGAGGAATCAAAAGCGTCAAAAAGTGTTACGGTGGCCCACCACACGCGAAATGGACCGATCAGATCACAACATGTTTGTGTTTCGAAACGTTTTCTTCTCGTGGTCTTAGTGATGAGTCTAGTCAACGGTCAACCCATTACAATCAAACAAAGAAACATTGCAAAACCTAAAAGGTCGGAGGATCTGTCATGCATTTAGTTGAACTTAATGGATTGTTTTTCTTTCTCGAATTAAATTTAATAACTCAAAAGTTTAACTCGAATTCGAGTTCGAACTCGAAAAAATGCACTAATCTCAATTCTAACTCGACTCGTTAACGAATTTTTGATTTAAAATTTGAGTTCGATCGGCTTAATTACTTGAATCATTTTGCTTTATATGCTTTTTATATTTAAGAATATATATATACATATAAAACAAATAGAAAAATTACATATTAATGAAGTCAACTCATGGATTGGCTCGTAAGTTCGATAACAAAAATAAATGAATCGATATCGAACTCGACTCGAAACATTTTGAAGTCGAATCGAGTCTAACTCGATCCAACTTGTGAGCTCGTGCTTCGGCTCGATTCGATTGACACTCGGGCAAAACATAAGATCGAAATTCCTTCTTTCAAAAATATGTCTCATTTTCTTTCACATGGCTTCTAAAAATAAGACGCATCTTAAATTTTAAAGTTCGAAATTTTAGAATCATCTCTAAAGTTGAGATGAAATATTTTCAAAAAGTAGAATAGGAAGTGAGACACTAGTTGAGACAAAAGGTCCGAACTCCAAAAATAGGATGGACCAAAAATAAAAGTACTTATAGTTATTTTTCACTCTCATTGTCTAGTGGACTAGTGAAAATGAAGAAGTTTCATTCTCACTTATTTGGCAAGAATTATAAGAAGGAAAAGGGATAACTGAAAAGTGAATAGCAAACTTTTATTCTTCATTCCTCTTTTTTCATTTCACTTTTCATCCTCAGATCTTTGATATGTTCAGCATGCATGAATATTTGATAGGATCATGAAGAAGACTGAAAATGCAGAATCGCAGTTTGTCTTCCAGTTAAAATTTGGAGCTGTAGGGGTTTGAGCATTTAGGGCTGAAACTCAACCGATTTCTTTGATCGGATCTCTCAATTTGCTGGCCAAACCAACAGTAGAGCTTAGGGTTTAAACTGGAAAATCCAGAATCTGGGCTAGTGTCATTATTTTATTATCAATATAAAATGATCACACTATTGTGACATGAACTACAAGATATAGCTCAATGAGAAAGATATAAAATGGTCTTCAAAATTGGAGAACATGCACATGCATGTGGTGGTTTATTTGGCCAAAGTAACAAAGAAATCACAAGTAGAGTTTTTCCTCCTCTCTCAAGAAAAGGATTTGTATCACTCACAGTTGCCAAATTAAGTAAAGCTTAAAAAAAAGTGAAGTTAATTGTTCAATCACATGTAAGAAATACCATGGGGGTATTGAAATTGATACTGCAATGCTGTATTTTTTTCAGTTTCTTTTATTTTTTTCGTCTCTTTCCGAGCTTTGGGGTAACATACGAATAGAAGCTGCACACAGTGGTAGAATCAACCATTATATTACACCTCATCCACTCCGTTGTAGTAATGGCGGAAAACACAAGAGAAATCCTCGC
>JAOWAN010084615.1:0-10211 GCA_028566635.1 Lobelia cardinalis
TAGACAATGTCATCATGTCAACTGGTGGAAGTCCTCTGATGAAAGGCTTCTGGTGAAAGTCCTCTGTCAAAGGCTTCTGGTGGAAGTCCTCTGTCAAAGGCTTCCTTCCGGTGGAAGTCCTCTGTCAAAGGCTTCTGGTGAAAGTCCTCTGTCAAAGGCTTCTGGTGGAGTATCACTAACATTATCCTAGTTCAAAAATGATACGCAAGCTAGTAGGCTGATGAGTTGTCACACTTTTGATGTGGTATGCAGCCTCTTTATATTCCTAGAATTCATAATTCATGGTCCCCAGGTGTTCACACAACTTTCCAACTACAGGTGAGGAACTAGGTAAAAATTTCAATGGAGGCCAACACCAGACATCATGCTCATGGCAAAATAGCAATATAATGGCACGACAGAAAGTAAATTTAGAAAATTATCAAATTAAGAGTAACGATAAGAACCTTCAAAATATCCTGTGCTTCTTCTCTTTTTCCATGCTTAATCAGCTCCCAAAGACAGGTATAATACTGGTTTTCAGTGTGACCTGTAGAAAAATATCAAGCCAACACTCATTAATATTTACAAACCTCTAGAATTGGAAAAAAATAACTTCTCTTATGAAGCCAATATTGAGTGATCGGTGCTATATAAAATCGTGTACTACATGCTACTTACAATCTCCTTGTCTCCATGCAAGATATGCTTGCAGAACCTTCACTGACGCACAAATTACAATCCGTGAGTGAAAAGAGGGAGGAAAACTCAACGCCTGAGGAAAGAATTCTTTCCATTTTGTCACATAGACAGAAGTGAAGAACGATACAATGATGGACAGTATTTTGCTGCAGAGTATTGTAAAAGAATTAGATAACAACAATTATAAAAACACTTCACCTGAAGAATAGAAGGGGGCGGAGAGAAAATGTTTACAAAAATCTAGTAAAAGGGAGCCAGAAGAACCACATACCTAAAAAATGGTATAGTTTATATGTAGGCTATATTTATTTTTGATATAAAGTAATCCTTAAAACCAGACAATAAAAAATGGAATGACAAACCATCCTCTTGGCAGAAATAAGTGAAGATATCAAGAAAAGAGATATGACGAACTACAGGCTGAATCCAAATTCGAGAAAATGCCGAAAGTGGATGTCCTGTACAACCACCTGTAACCCTTCTTCACTATATAGTTAACTCTTAAGAACCCCAAACCCCCTTTATGATTTAGTCCTATTGACGTACTAGTGCTTCGACTTTTTAGTATCCTAAACATTTGGTGAATGATTACTCTAGCATGACACGGTTATTTGTAGCAAAGATCTTTCTGAAATGTTTTTCATTTTTAAGTGTTTCTTAAGAACCTCATAAATTTAGGTGTCCAACCTATGCTTTGCATCTTGATGATGCCCCTGGTGGTATGTTAACGTGCCCTAAATTCATATATTGAAATGAATGTCATTGGGCATCAACTGCTTGTACATATACAGTTATTCTCCCTATGTTCCATGCAAGGAATCCAGTTTCAATTTTTTTTGGGTCCATTTGATTACACTTTGACCATAAATAAACTCATTTTTACAAAAATGTAGAATTACAATAGTAGTTTCAATATAGTTGGCAATTATCAATATTTACTCATAGAATGGAAAAGAAATAAGTTAGAAATTAATTTGATTTCTACTCTTCTTTTTTAAGGAAAGTGGACTCTTTGCTTGGGGCGGAGAGAGTATTAAACAACCAAGTGGAGTTGCGGAAAGGAAATTTGCCATGCTGTTAATTAACACAACGCTTGTAAGGAGTGCCCGAACAAAGATGCTTCACATGAAGGTTCATAAATAATCACTATGTCTCTGAACCTACTAGACTAGAACGATTCAACGACGAATTGAAATTGTGATATTGCTAAAAGGAAAAGCTGTCCTTTCATTAAAAAAAAAAAACTCGAGCTAAACAAGAAGGTTCACGATAAATCATTGTGTTAGTGTTTTGGAGCCGCGGCCGGGGGGGGGGGGGATGGCATCCTAACCACATTTCCCTCTCATTAGCAGAATGCTTTCATCTATTCTTGAAGGGATAGTATCTATTTATTTTTTCTAAAAGAAGAATGTTATTGATGGAGAAAGAATGCATAAAGAAGGCGGACAAGAAATTCACCAAAAAACACAAAAGTAACAAATACAAACGAATCACTCTATTACAGATTTCCAATCTCTAGCCAAATCTCCCAAAAATAAACCCTGAAAAGCGCCAAAAACTCCTAGCCCAAAGAGAAGACTGCATAGTAATTTTGTCCCACAACAATGAAAGTGATAGCTCTCGATTTTGAAAATTCGAGACTTCCTCTCAATCCAGATATTCCATAACAAACTGAATACGGCACAACTGCATAGCAAAGAAGCATCCATCGATTGACCAAAGCCCAAATGACTAATTATACAGAACTGTTCCACACAACGAGGCATAAAGGAGATCTCACCCTAAACCCCAAACAACATGCATCAAAGACTCCGAGTCAACGAGCAATGCATAAATAGATGCTCGTGAGAGTCACTAGCTCCTATACACATAATGCACACGTCTTGAGAGATATGCATTTTTGGTTGTCTCCTTTGCCACCAATCATTAGTGTTCAAAACGGCCAAGAACTACTGACCAAGCAAACACTTTGTATTTAAATAGAACCTTGCACTTCCAAATGAAATGGTAAAGAGGAAAGGCAAATTGTGTATGTGGACGAAGAATTTTAGTAAAGGACTTTAGAGAAAAAGAGCCGGTCTGATCAAGAACCTAGATTCGACTGTCATATTGAAGATCTAAATGGCAAAAAGAAGATAAATGAAGCAATAAATCTGCAACTCACATGAATTCTCTATCATTGCGATTCCTCACAAAATGAAAATCCCACGTAACCCGACCCGCTTCCCTAACAACAAAAGTAGCAATTGGCGCGTTATGAAAACTAAAAAGCCGACACAAACGAGAAAAATAGACCTTAAGAGAAAAGTTCCCTATCATGTAATCCTCCCAAAACCGGACTCGATTCCCAACCCCGGACTCATAACAAATATGGGGATAGAAAAGGTGAAAACAATTCGAAATGAACTTCCCAGAGACTAGCATGCATGGTAGAAAGACTCACATCCCACCCATTATGGTTTAACACCATACTTGCTCCGAATAACTCTATGCCATAAAGAATCATGCTCCAACGGAAAACGTCATAATCACTTACCTATCAAAGAAATATTCTTGATAACCAAGTTCCCTAACCCTAATCCTCCCTCTTCCTTAGGTCTGCTCACCTTCTTCCAAGCCACCAAATGAGATTTGCTTTCATCTCCGGACCCGCACCACAAAAATAGGGACAAATAATTAATGTGATAGTATCTATTTACACTATATAAAAATTTTATTACTATTACATTTTTTTTTAAAACGAATGGTGTATCCAAATCGTTGTCACGTGATTTCCTCCTCATATCACTTAATGCTGCTTTGCTCATATTTTTACTTCCGAGAACGAAAAAATTCGACACTAAGTTATTGAATGCATGTTGACTTGACTATGAAATATGCAGCAAGATCATTCTTTTCAGGCCTAATATCGATCAAAGCCATGATTTTTTGGGCCATGTGTCACTTTTACCAGTAAATTCCTTTTTTGCTACTTTCGCCATTGAATGATTTTCTCTTTCTCCTTCCTCTGAAGATGCTAACTTTGCCAACGGACATGGTTGCCTTAAATGCACAATGTGCCAACATTTTTGGTAAAAATAAAGAGAAAATCAACTACAAAACCAAAAGTAAGAACAACAAAGAAACGGTACAGTGGTTGTAAATGAAATAGGCCTTCTCTTGATTTCAAAACAAGCTGTAGAATTTTGGTCTTAGTCTTATACAATCTATATTCCTCCCATCATGGTACCCCCCCCCTCCCCCTCCCGGATGCCTCATATCAGATATAGCAGAGAAACTTCTCCAAGTGTATACGTAAAGGTAATGGATCCTTATATGAAAATCACTCATCCTGCTCCAACCGTTAAAAAAATCTCTAATCACCTTGGCCATGACATTTGTTGTTGGGGTGTGTGTGAGAGAGAGCAATAGAGGAGGGAGAATAGTATTATCTATGAGGTTTGGGTTCTCGCCAATCTTCTAAAGTTTGTCATGTGAGCAAAAGTTATTAAGGGGAATTGTGTTATCTATGAGGTACATCTTCTCGCTAGTCTTCTAAAGAAGCAAATTCAGTCAAAAAGTAACCAAGATTAGATATCTTGAGCATCAAAGAATCGAATCCCCCAAAAGAAGAGTTCAGCAAACATCTATCCGTACTACAATTTACTCCCCCTTTCCCAAAGAAAGTTCCATTTGAAAAGTCAATTTTTCCTAAAATTGATCTATACCTCCTTCCAATTGCAGTAGTGTTATATGTTGTTTTGACTTGTAGGACAACCATCATGTTTCCAGAAAGAGAGAAAATAACTAACAAATAATGAAATGTAAATAGCTAATTAAACTTTATCACTGGAAATCTAATTTGGGTGGACAAATGGAAATACAAAGTAAGGACCCTTTCTGGGGATGGATGCTGTATATGATTCAAATATCGAAGGAAAGATTGGCAATGATGGACCGGACCGGAAAACTCGCATTGACCAAGGAAAATAACATATTTCGTATTCTAGAGAAACCACTTTGACTGAAGATCAAAATAAGAACCTGGAACGCCTTTGGTGAAACTCTGATTCCTTCTTCAAAACAAAACTGAAAGGCACATCAAGAAACATATAAAAGTTAAATCCAGAAAACTCACTGACGAATTGACCGGTGAATTCAAAGATGAATAGTAGATAAGAACGTCATGCCTATACTCATCACTGAATCCATATGCAAATACTATATCTGGATACTTCTTCAAGACTTCTGTTGCACGTACAATAGTTCATCAAGTCCAAAGCTTTCTTGTCGAATGGTTTATCAAATCCATGAACTTCAGAAAACCTACAAAAAAGCAAATTTAGTTCCAAATGCCAACTTAGAAATACTTACACCAAGTCCTTTTCGAGTGTAGGCAGTTTTCAATTGCCAAAGAGTACAGGTAGCAAACATCATATGTTCAAACCACATAAAGTATCCATGCCTTACAGGTCGCAGTAAGAAAGGAAAAATGTTTCCTTACAATAGAGCTGATCATAAAATAGAGCTGAATACAGTATTCAACTGGATCATGGATCACTTGGCCCTTTAACGGTGTTTGACTTTTATAACAACAAGAAAATGCGGACAAGTTCCCTCGGGACACTCACTAAGGATTTATTGTTAAAGAGATTCCCTTTTAACAATCTACCTAGTGGAAAATGCTAAATATACATAAAATATCAACAAAATCAACAGAATGCATTAAAGTGTTTTACTAAATTTTGTTGTTGACTTTTACTGTATACGCAGCATTATTCCTACCTAATAGCTCCATGAACTTTTTCACAATGCATGGGGGAAGTTTCAAGACAAAAACTTTCTATTCTTGAATTCATAGAGTTCCAACATTCACCCAAAAGCAAATAATGAATTACAAAAAATTCACTCAATGTTGTTAGTGATGTAACCAACTCAGCTAACAGATAAAAGTTGTCGTCGTTGAGGGTGCAAAAAATTGCTTTCCTACATCTCAAACTTCCTTAAAAGCTTCACCTATTTTTTTTTCTCGCCAGAAAACACAGAAACTTAACTTTGCCATGAAAATCAGTTCCTAAACTTTAGTTCTAACGTTGTGTATTATTTGGGACTCCTTTTTTTGTGCATTCATCTTTTTTCAATTCAGTACAAGCAACTCTCCATCACCGGATAATCGGTGCTTACCTCTTCTTCAAAAACGAGTCGAATTTATCATTGTTATTGCAATACATAATTTACAGTAATTCAAAACAGACCTTAGCAATTCCTGTGTTAAACTCAATGGATAATGAATAATTATATTCACCGTTCAGTTTAAAGGCGAAACCATTAATGGTGAGGATGTTTCATGGAAAATAAGTATTTCTCCTGTTTCTGAAACACTAGTTTGTATGACTCTAGGATGTTTATTCAGAATTACCAAAAGTAATGCAAGATAACTGTACCATTTCATTTCCTTTGCCTCCGCTTTCACTTCCAGCCATTATTTCATTCAAACAAAACGAAGCCATAGGATGGGAAAAAATAAAAAGAGGAACTGTTAAACTAAACGATATGAACCGCTGCATCCACTCACCACTAAAATCATCCACTCACTGCGTGCCTCTTAAATAATCTTCCCTACTCGAAATTTGCCACAGCATTGCATAAAGTCCCTACTCAAAAAGGATTTCACGAAAGACTCCAATTAAGGCAATCTAATTTACATTAGAAATTTCTAATGTTGTGGAGTGATTCAGATAAAGCAGGCGACTTTATATACATTACAACTACAAGGTAAGGGAAACATAGAAATAGAGCACACCACAGATTGCAGTAGCAGCAGATGAAAGGAAATTTTGGTTCGTACCTGTCGAAATTGCGGCCATCAATACGAACGACGATCAAGTTCCGATGCATAACTTCATCTTCGACTTCGTACGACTTGACGTACTCGTATTTGCTGTTAGCCATGAGACCTGGGCGGGACGACTTGCACAGAATAGGAGGGAACGTCAACGGGTCCCAGTCACACGCTCGATTTGTGGTTTAGGGTTTAAGTTTTGTGCCAAAGTTTAGGGAAAAAAAATCCGCCCCTCAAAGTATCTCACGAATTCCACTTTACCCCCAAATCGATACTTGCAGTATATGACCCCCAAATAAAAAACACGTCTCAATTAACCCCCTCAATAAAATCAACGGGACATCTATAATATAAATTCAAGAGGTATGCTACTATTCAATGAACTGTTTACTGACATGACAATTTGAACAGTAGCTATAAAACGTTTCGAAAAGAGAGTGTGAGAGAGAGAGAGAGAGGAGAAAGGCGTAGATGACATAAGGTTGGCAAAGATTTTTCTGTCAGTAGTACATGTAGATTGGACATAATGGGTGCCAGGGCAACATAATGGCACGAATACCATCTTTCTTTTTTTAATTTTCAAGTTTTTTGTTTGACATTATTTGTGAAAATCAATTTCTAATTTTAATTTTTTAAAGTTTTCAATTTCAACTATTTAATTTAAATATTACTCTCTTTAATTTTTTAATTCAATTTTTTCAAAATATAATTATCTTTTTAATTTTATATTAACTTAAATGTTATGATATTAATTTTTTATATTAATTTTATAATTAAAATGTAAATTGGTTGAGTGATTTTTTTCATTTAACGTGCCCTCGGGGTACGAGGTATACACTAGTCTATAGTATATGACCGAATTTTTTCGGCACTGTTCATTTAGTCGTTATTATAGACACAACTATCCAAGGACTGCAGCAAGAAGAAGAACATGATTGTACTCTCCAAACAAACAAATGCTCGGTAGAATTGACAACAGGGCCCACAAACCTGTTTTCCTTTTTTTTTTAATTTGTGACAATTATAAAATTATACTTTCAAAACTTAAAGTATTTATTCATTCTGTACATTATTGTAGTTTGCATTTTATGACTAAGTAATATATTAAAATAATAATTTATTTTTATTGACACTTTTTTATGTCGTGTTCTCAGACACGGACATTCACTAGTTTCTGTACAAATTCGATAAATTAACCATTTAGAATAATTCAAAAAGGACTAATATGTCTTTTCATATTTTTTATATCTTGACTGGATCATTTTCGGCATTGACCCCCTCTCCTACCCACGGTTCCACTAATTTTTATATGGAGTGTCTAGGCACTCCTAATAAGGAGTGTCCATAATGCACATAAAAATTATAAAAAATGCACTATGTGCATTATGGGCACTTCTTGCTAGGAGTGCCTAGACACTTTATATAATTTTCACGGTTCCACCACCCCCTCCATCTTCTCCTCCCTTCCATCGCCTTTTCTCTTCTCCATTCTTCTTTCCCTACAACATTTCCCTAGTGATTTTCCCAACAATATTCACCTAGTGATTAACATTCGATTTATTATTATCTTTTATTTTTTATTATTTTTATAAATTTTATCATTTTTTTTATCTCTCTCTTACTCTTTCATTTTAATTATTACAAAAAAATATATTATATCATCAAAAATTAACATTTTGACCCAACTCAAACTAGGGGTGATAATTACATTTTACACCCGTTAACATTTAGAATGATAATTACATTTTACACCCGTTATGTCTTCGAACTAGGGGTCGAAATTGAACGGAACGGAACGAAAATAACATTTTCAGAAAATTTTCGGAAATCAAAATTAGTTTTCGATTTTCGTTCCGAAAATTTCAAAATGCAAAAATTGATTCTGATTTTTAAAAATTTTGGAACTATTGGAATTTCGAAATTTCAAAATTCCAAAATTTTGGAATTTTCGGAAAGTTCATAAATTCAAAATTTTGGAACTTTCGAAAAATTCTGAATTCCGATTTTTTTTTTTAAATAAGTGATCATTTTTCACTATGACATGCTACTACGCATTCTATGCTACTCATTTACAATGATTCACCTTTACATTTTGCAACAAATTAAATACTTTCAAATCAAGATGATCTTTCAAAATAAATTTTTTAAGAAAAAAGTAAAAAAAATACAAAAATAATGTAAATCAAAGTGCACCACAAACTTTGAAGTGAATACTATTGTTAGAACATAAAGTACTATAATCGTTACAAAATCGAAAATTTTCGGATCGAAATCGACAAAAATCGAAAATTTCGTTCCGATTTTCACCCCCACCTCAAACGCATATTCTTAATGTATCACGTTAATGTTAAATGTTCGATGATTATAATAAAATAAAATATATTACTAATTCTTTCCACAAATTTCCTATTTTTTCAAAATATTAATTTCTTTTTCCATTTTGTTCAAATTTCATTTTTTTTTTTCACATTTCGCCTTTTTTCACCTTCTCTCAAATTCTTCAAATAATATATTTAACATTAAGAAAATATATGTTACATATTTATGGACACGAACTTACCTTAAACATTTATAAAAGTGGAGTGTCTTACGTCGGTCCTCACCCGGAGCGGACTGGGCAATGGCCCAAACTCATCCGGTTTGAAAAACTATTTAGGGCCAAAAATAAAGAAGGGCACCAATTTTATTTTCCTTTTATATATGTATACTAGTGTAAGTTTATGTTCGAGAAGACGACATAATATTTAAAAATAATAATATTTAATTATTTTAATGTATTTTTTACATTTTTTATTTAAAAATTTAAAAATAAATTTATTTTTTATATTAAATTAATATTGGTTAAATCACATTTGGAATGATACGTCAATATCAAAATTTTGTCTATTTTTAATACATTAATATTAAACAAAAAAATTTAAAATAAAAATAAATGAGAAATACAATAATTGTTAACACACTTATGACACACATGCACCCACTACACATATCGACACAACAACTAGACACTCACTCACACACATACATATACACACTACACAGAGTGTACACTCCAACTCGCAACGCCTTCCCCTCCCTTTTCTCTCTCTTAGGGATGAAAACTTCTCGAAATTCGATTCAGGTATGAGAATGTGTGCAGCTCTGAAATATTCAATTTTTCATAATTTTTTAAAATCTGAAAAGAATCCATATAATCGATCCCTAATGATCGAAATTAGAACTTTTATTGTTCTTCTTTTGATCGTTGTACATCCAAAGTAAATTATAATTAATAATTTTAAAACTTTTTTTTATAATAAGTTAATTTTCATCAATAAAATTAAACTATTAAATTATTCTTATTATATAAATATGTTGCAACTATGCAGAATATATTACTCCATTCATTTTCTTTTAAATGGTTACTTTCTCTCTCTTATACGAAATTAGTTTGATATCACTTTCGGAATTGTTAAACAAAAAACGATGGGAGTAGTATGTATCCTTAGGATTTCGATCGAAATGATAAAATCATGAATCCAATATATATACCTCATCCGTTTCTCCAAAACAGCCGGTGGAAGTCCAGAAGATTGTGCCACTTACTCCAGTTGGTATACGGAGCTCCCAAGAGCTCCTAGCAAGGAGCTCCATTTTTTTACATAAAATGAATATTTAATGTTGAAAAATGAATATTGATTATAAACGTTAAATTAAATGAATAACACAA
>JAOWAN010084656.1:0-10209 GCA_028566635.1 Lobelia cardinalis
ACAATAAAATGCTCGAGTTTAGCATAACTTATGCATGGAAAGAGGTCCTAAATAAGTGTATAAAATACACTTATCAAGTGTCTTTAAGTTTTTCTCTTTATTTCTATTTTTCTTTTTCTTTTTTTCTTTTTTGAGGGTTTTTCAAGAGAGTGTGTTCACTTTGCAGATTTCATTCTTGCTAATAAAAGGAAAGGTTTTGTATCAGTAACTCTTTTTTCTTTGTCAAACGGGGGTTATCTGAAATTATGAAACACTTACTTTGTAACAGAATTTAACAGTATTTAAGGAAACTTTTCCTTAAATACTGAATATATAAGATGAATTAAGCATTCAAAAAATGTCCTGAATTTGTTTGGGAAAAGATTAATCAATTTTAAAATTATTGGAAGAGAGATCTTGATTGATTCCCCTCAAAGAGGCTCTCGTCGCTTAAGCAAAAAAGTGCCCAATTCAAAACAACCTTTCTTGGGAGACAGTGGCGGAGCACGATGTTTTCTTTTCTTTTCTTTTTTTTTTCTTTTTTTGTTGGGGGGGGAGGGTTTTTATTTTAAAAAAAATATTTAATGATTTAAAATTAGCAATAACTATTTATGTCGATTCAACAAAAATCAAAAAGAATCAAAAAAAAAAATCGCCAAGGGGTAAGTATATATTTAAATAGCAATATATTTTCCCTGCGACTATCCATTAGTAATATAAATCTTAAAAATTAATCGGGATTTTCTATATCAAATGACGTAGCATCTTCTATTACATAGTTTTTAAACATAATACATACATTAAAATTTTGAGTTTTAAATTTTAGGATCGTCTTTTAAACGGTTAAAATAGGGTTTTAAAAAGATGACATGAGAAATGGAACATCATTTGACAAATAAAATCTAAACTCCTTGATAATGCTTCAAAATTCTTTCATTAAAAATAGCCACAAACATGATTTTATTGAGGAAAAAAACATTTCTAGGGATTTTGTTGGAAAACAAGGGGTCACCGGAAATGGGCGATAGAAAAATGGCGGGGGACGAAATCGCCCAAAATTAAATCTGTTGGGCAAATGTGGAGAATTGTCCCACATTGGTAGAAATTAGAGAGTTTACTCTCACATTGGTTTATCCCACATGTAAGGATGAATGAGGAGATTGTTGGGGAATTGAAAAATGAAGTGTCAAAGCTAAAGTAGAGTTATCCCATATTATTAGGGAGACTTATAAGTGTAATGGATTTTATAAGTTATAGCACTCTAGTATTGTTTAAACTTGTTAGGAATGTTATACCACATTTCACTCCCTCGCCTGCGCCCACGCAGGAGGGAGTGCATCGAAGGCCAATTTAGTTTGACTTGTGCGTGCTCGGGTGCCCGCAACTACTGACACAAATGTCGGACCAAAACCGGCCTGATTAATTGGCTAATGGATTACTGACACAATGTCAAATCAAAATCGAGGGCTTAACTTCCGAAAATTGAATTTTGAATTCAAATGCTGATATACAATTATTTGGGTGCTTAAGGCCTGATTCGAGCAAGGAGACACAAAGACTGTCTGCTCTCTTTTTCTCTCGTTTAGGCTAATTTCTGTTCATCTCACTCGTTACTTGTTCTGTTCGTTGGTGAATCACCTTAGTGTTAAAGGAGAATTCACATTCCCATTATATCTTGGGAAGCGATTATTTTGTATCCTCTGACCACATATGTGGGGGAGGCCTGGACAAAATCGTTTTAAGTAAAACGTTTACGAACGTGCCTCGGTGTTATTTCTCATTTGCAGTGGTCAGTTTCCAACAAAACCTATATATGTAGAAATTTTTGTCATGGGGGGTCGGCTGGCTGCCCCTCCCTCCACTACTATTGGGAGATATTCAAATTTCTTAATTTGACGTTGTCAGTAGATCGAAGAAACTCGAGAATCAAAATGACTTACATATATAGACTCATTTGCTTGTAACCTTATCAAAGACATGTAGACTTCGCGTATAAGCTTATAATGCATGTCTATCGACCAAAACTCGATCCCAACTTGCTGAAAAGAACATTTCCATGGTACTTACAAACTATATAAGATACTCTCTTCGTTTCGTTTTAATTGTTTATGATAGCGATATGTTGAGAGAAAAAAAAATTGTTTTCAGGATAATTAAAACGAAACGGAGTCAATATAATCTTGTTGAATGAGTACTTACGATGCTAATATTGATACAACTGTATTTTTTTTTTTACGCCAAATATAATATATTATTCAAGACGATCTAAAGCGATTACATCACAAATGAAAAATGTAATACAATCCAACCAGACTTTGCTATCAGCTATAGAACCACCTGCCCTAGCTAAAGTATGGGCAACCTGATTCGCTGATCGCCTTATAAATCTTAAGAAGGATCCAGAAACCTCCTTCAAGAGCTTACGACAATCTTCTACCACTGCGCCAAATATGGAATCAACCTGATACAAATGTATTTCTAGTGGGGAGCTAGGAACTTATAAACAAGGAGAGAAAATAGCGCGACCATGTATCTATTGCTCCACCAAGTTCAATGTTTAAATCCTGCCTCTACATTTACAACACTTGGTCAAAAGAGGGAGGGGCGAGGGAAATGGAAGGATATAAATATCCATTTCTCATTTTCTCTCTCATTTTCTGGTGTTTGAAACAGGGGAAGGACTGAAGGAATTCAAAAGAAAATCTTTCCCCTGCAAAAAAACACAAACACATCCCCATGGAGAAAGGGTTAGGGTAAGAAATAAATATTTATCTATGATCATCATCATTCCATGGATTCATCGATTTCTAACCCTAACCCTACTCTGTCACCCTCAAATGCTTCCAACATTTCATCGCCCTCTACCGCTCCTAACACCATCCCCTTTGCTGCCCCGAACAATGCTGCTTTTCCGTTTAAGGGATCACAACACTACCACCACCACCACCACCAGCAGCAGCTTGAGGGTGTTTTAGGTAAAGTGATCGACAATGGCAATGGCGACGACATTGGATTTGCGAGTATGGAGGAGAGTGGAATATTCTTTGACCATGAGGACTTGTTTGCCAAGTACATTGACATTGATATGATGGGATGTGTTCGAGACAGGGGCGAGGAAGGGGAGAAAGTTGAGGTTGATGAGGCCGAGAAGAGCGATGGGAAGAATGAGGAGAAAGTGAGTGTTGGTGTGCAGCAGCATTCCCGTGGCCGTTTTTGTTCGAAGAGGGTTACAGATGATCATGAATTGGCTAAATTATGGGTTTCTGATCCTAGGCGCGCCAAGAGGTACTCCCCCTTCATCAACTATTTGGCGCAGTTGCATTCATTTTCAGATGCATTATTGAAGATGTTGCAGTTTATTCATATTATACATCTGATCATGAGAAGAAAAAAATGTTTTGTAGTAGCCTGTCTTGCCATGACAGTCCTTGATTATTTGGATATTAAATCCCAAAATAGAGCTGAATTGAACATGCCATCTTTAGCTGGGTTAAACACCAATCTATCATTCTTATTAACATCAAGTACAACTTCCTTAACAGGTTGCTGCATTGAATTATGAATTAGAGGGAAAACCTCCTGCGAATGTTCATGTAAAGGTCCCTGTAAAATTTGCCCACTTCAGTTTACATCCCAGAAAAAGATGTCTCCCTTACCAACAATCCAATCTACTTTGTTCTTTAATAACCTCCCCTTGAGAACAAACTATCCTCCACACATGAGAACAATGAGTACCAGAACCTCTAATTTGTTGATCAGAAATATAGCCATAACTGGATCCAAGATACTGAGCTAGAATATAAGTACCCTGTGCATAACGCGTGTCATTTTAGCCTGCAAGGATTCCTGAACTTCCAAAGGCGATCTAATTCCAAGACCACCTACCATAACTGGTTTGCAAACAGCACTCCAACTTATTCAATGGTGCCTTGATTCCCCAGCTGAGCTCCACAAAAAATTAGCTAGCAACCTTTCAATCCTTTTAGGACACAATTTTGGGACTGGAACTACAACAATAGTATGCCTTGGTATGCTAGACAACACCGATTAATAAGCACAATCCTCCCAGCCATAGAAAGCAACTTAGCTTTCCATCCTGCAATTCTTGCCTCTATCTTTGTTCCAGCAGCTGAAAACAACCTCTCTTTAGGCCTGCCAATGAACAAGGGGATTCTCAAGTATCTCATAGGCAATTGAGAACTATTACAACCAGTCCTTCCTCCTCAAACTCACTGCATTAGCAACATAAAAGAACTCATGGCAACATTAATTAACTGTGCATTGGGGCTTGTTCATATTTATTTAAAAAATGCTTCTTAAAGCCTGAATAGATAGCTTAGCACCATTAGTGAATACCAACATATCATCGGCATATACGAGATGTGAAATACGCATGGTATTCCTCCCTGAAAAATGAGGCAGGTTAGGCCACTAGTAAAGCCTGGCGTAAGTTTTGAGAGAGAATTTATTTAGTCAAGATAAATAGAATTGGAGATAATGGATCCCCTTGCCTGGCCCCTCTGAAAGATTTAAAGAAACCAAAACTGTGACCTTGAACCTCGATAGTATACCAAATGTTACTTAGGAGCCTATAAACCAAATCACACTACTGCTCAGAAAATCCCATCGATCTCATAGCTCGCAGCAAGACGGGTCATTCCAACCTGTGATAGGCCTTGGACATATCAAACGTAAAAACCACATCCCCTCCTCTACATTTTCTGTTCAAACCCTGCTTGCTCTAAGGAAATAATAGAAGGAAGAATCTGAGATAATCTCTGAGCCATGATCTTTGAGAGAATCTTGTAAGAGAAATTGCATAAACTAATTGGTCTCGACACCTAGGTTCTTAGGTTTAGAAAACCTTAGGAATAAGAACCAAGATAGTAGATGCAATGTCTTTAAATATGTTTTCCTTGAAGGAAATCCTGAACCATATCAACAACATCATGCTTAATGATATTCCAGCAACTCTGATAAAACCATCATGCTAATCCATCCATACCTGGTGCACTATCAGGGTTCATACTTTTAATGCTCTGCCAAATTTCCAGCTCATGTGGACACATAGTTAGATTTGCATTCTGTTGATCTATAACTTTAGCAGGCACATTAGCAAAAAGAGACTCATCAATTCTTGATGTAGAAGCAGAAAATAGTTCTGAAAAATGTTGAACACTCTTAGCTCCAATATGCTGAACATTTGATAGCACAGTACCATCTTCCTCTTCCAGAACATTATCATTCATTCTAGCTCTCTTTGCTACATAGCATGAAAAAATGCTGAGTTCTTATCCGGTTATCCCCATCTTTTAGCCAATTAGCTGTAGCTTTCTGCTGCAACATATCCGAGTCCCACCTTACAAAATTAGTCAAATCTGTTCTAGCTTGTGTGAGTTGATTATGAACATCCAGATATCCCTCCTTCAAACTAACCTCCAAGCTCATGATATCATCCTGCTTAGCATGGATTTTATTTTGTAAATGACCCACCACCTGCCAGTTCCAATTTTGAAGAGCCTTTCTTAACCAAAATAAACTTCCTGTGTAGCCTAAACATGGCAGTCCACTCAACACAAGTGTCCCAGCTAGTGGCTAAAAAATCCATAAAACCATTCTCCATCCAAAATTTCAGAAATTTAAAAGAACCCTTCCTCTCTAAACTAGAAGGAAACTGAAGTAGAAGTGGAGAATAATCTGACAAATGTCTAGCCAGATGTTGAACTATTAGTCTAGGAAGAAGACTTTTAAAAGCTCCATTGACCAAGACTCTATCCATTCTCTGCCATATTCTAACTGCACCATCATGATTGATTGTTACACCATCCATAGGCGAAACCACTGAAACCTATATCAAAAACCCCTGCCTGCAAAGCAAAACTATTGATATCCTCCGTACCTCCAAAATCACACCATGTAACTTCTCAGCAGTGTGGCTTATGATATTGAAATCACCACCAACGAACCAAGGAGCTTGCATAGTAGTGGAATTTTGAAGCAATCAATCCGTCCCATAAGAGGTGTCTCTCACCCCTAGTGCACTTGCCATAAACAAATGAACAGCAACATTGTACTTGCCCCATATTTCTAACACAGATAGTGATAATTTGGGATTTGACATCAACACAGTCTACCCCCACACCATTATTCCATAAAATCCATATATGAGAATTGATTGGATTTTGATGCATATGATTAGGGAATTCCAACTTTCTAGCAAATTTAGCAAGTTTTCTTCCATCCAGTTAAGGTTCGGGCACTTCCAACATAATTAATTTATTTTGCCTTTTAAGAAGCTTCAAATAATCAATTGTGTCTGTAATTCCAACTCCTCTAGCATTCCAAATTAGAAGATTCACTGGATACCTGGAGAATTGGAAGTAACCAGTACTGCAGGCACGGCCTTAGAAGAAGATCTCAGTGTCTCCTAAAGTTAGAATCTTGCGGCCTAGCCTTATCTGCAAGCTTCTTTTGCTTCTTATGAATTTTCATGAGCTCCTTAATAGGCAAATTTTCTCCAACAAAGTATTCATAGAGGTATGTGTAGAAACAAATGATTCTTTGTTTTTGTGAACTTTACCATCTGAAGTAGAAACACCTTTACTGTCTGCTGTATCAAGGAAATTCTCATCTGCATCAGAACAAAGCACACCATCAACTCTTTGATCCACATTCTCCCTATTCAAAATGTTCTCTTTTTCTTGCACCTCAGCCTCTGCGTTGATGTTCTCCATGTCTAGCACTACAACCTGGGATACTGCCACTGGGACCCCAGACTTAACTTCCTCCGTATGCTGGTGAGTTTGATTACCTACAACAGTCACCTCTATGCCCTCCACAGCCAGTTTTCATTTTTAGAATTAGAACAGATGCCCCATCGGTACTCTTTTCTTTTTGATCGGTGTCCACCTATCTTTTGCAGTACCATTATTCGTAGATCTACGATCAGGTTTCGGTTGATCTTTACCATTATGACCACCATCATCATTGGTAGCTTCCTTGGCTTCGTAAACAGACCGCTCAGAAATAATAATTGGTGGTGGTTTACTTTTGGCTTCATTTTCTTTCTGCTCAGCTGTCTCATGTCAGATGTCTCATGTCCAATCAACCCACATCCACAAGAGTGAGAAACATTTCCTTCATACTCCACCTTTTGCCAAAACTCCTCTTCCTTTGAAGGCGCCAACAGACCCTAGATGGTAATCTCTATGATACATCAACCTCAACACAAATTCTTGCAAACATAGGATTGTTAAGCCTAGGGTTCTGTCATCCGCATAGGTTTTCTGTTGAGGGGCTGAAGGTACAGGATAGAGATCGAGTAGGTGTAGTAGGATTAGAGGAGGAGGAAGATGGAGGATCACCATTAGGAGCGGCTGCCGGAGTGACAGCCAACAGCCCTGAGGCCTCAGCATGCATGAAGGTCCAAAACCCTGATCAGAAGTAGAGAGTATTAACTAGCTCTACCTTCAAAACCACCAATTACAGAGACTCTAAATATGGAGAAATTTAGCTAATTTGTTCGATAATGAATTTAACAATAACATTGTCCCTTCACATCAGGATGAAAATGTTCCGTCTTTAAGGAATGATTTCACCAAAATGTGAATAGTACTGGTGTGTATATGCCATATGAGCGGGTACTCTTTGAAAATCCAAGTTTTGATTTGTAGTAGTACAGGATTGTGGCAAATCGCCAATCTGCTGCTCGCTCAAAGGAGAGGAAGGCTCGCTATATTGCTGCACTTGAAGAAAAACTTGATACCGTTGAGAAAGAAGCGAGGATTCTAGCTGCACAACTCTCAATGTCCCAGGTATTTTTAGGATGAATTTACATATATTTGAACAATGATCATATACATTCATCAATTTCTTGAACATATAGATTATACCCAAGAAAGAGATCTGGAGAGCATTTACAAAAGGGGAGTAGAGAATTTTGTTGACCAAATTGTACCAAGAGTTCTTTAGAAAACTGTTGCAGTTACATGCTGCATATGTTATGTAGTATGCACATTCTAATCTGCATGCATTTCAGTGAATAACTCGTTATTTTTTGAGCCATTTTCAGAGAGACGCTACCGGTTTGACTGCTGAAAACAAAGAGCTTAGACTTCAGTTGGAGACATTGGCGCGCCAAGCTCAGTTGTGTGATGGTAAACTCCATGGCAACTTCATTTTATACACAACATTTTATCAATCATATTTTTCTTATGTCATGCAAAGGAAAGCTAAGAAGAAGAATCCGAGACTTCCAACTCTATTTGTGTTTTATGATCCATTGATGCCCTTGCTAATCCACTCAGATCTGAACGAAGCGCTGAAGAGAGAAGTAGAAAGGCTCAGGCTTGACACCGGGGAAATAAGGAGCACGCTTTTTAAGAAATCGGGGAGTCATCATAAGCCTTATACCACCAAAAAATTGTCATTAGATGACAAGCCTCATGATGTTCTGCTTTTGCCTCTTTTCCATACCTCCCCTTCTAGCACGACTACTCGCACACGCTCTGGCAATCTTCACTGTAACCCTCATGGCTGCTTACAAGGGCCTGATAATTACAGAGACAAAGGATGCCTCTCACGGAGTGTTGAAGACCAGCGGAGATCAGCATTGGCAAGTGAAGATATATTATAATCTCACTAATGTCCGGGGGAGAAAGTATCTTGTGAGTGAGCGAGGGTTGCAAGTCCTTCAATATCTGATACTGGAAGTGAAAGTAGCACTTTCTGCAACATCTTAATTAACGATCAACTAGCTGCTGAAATTCTGACTTGTATAAAGCTCATTTGGAGATTTTTCAGTTCTTCATTCATTCATTAATTATTTCTTTGGTTTTCCTCAACGAAACAGAGCAGATTTTAATGAATCTTGGATGTGGAATCCTTCGTTTCGAGATTAAATCCTCTATGTCACTCTGTGTGTCATTTTGTGTACCATCACTCACGTACCGGTGAAACCCGCTAACAATGAGACCCATCAGTCTGACTGAGTGTGGCATAGAGAATGCCACACGAAATGGCATAGAAAATCTGAACTCCTTAGTTTCAATTTTTGTAAGTGCAGTCTGTAAATATATAGTGGGAATTGATTAGTGGTAGCGTGGTGCAATATAATCTCAAAGACATTTCATCTCAAACACCTGAATTTGATCGATGAAAAAGTTACATACAAGTTGCAAATGATGGAAGTTTAAAACCATAAAGGGAGTGGGAATTATATTACAAGATGCATGCTTGCCGATGACCATTTTATTAAGACTCTGCGACGATGGCGATCGATCTTCAAGGGCTAAAGCAATTGACTAGCATTGAAACCGAAACATCCGAGCATGGCAACACATGATACGAGCTTATAGTACTCATGGGACGATCAAGCGACCATTTAGAAGAGCTCCTGCCTTGGACTGCATTATCATGATCATCAACCTTGTCCTGGCGGGTAGCCTCAGTGGTCTGACCTTTGTTGCGCATCTTGGCTGACTCGCTAGTCCAAATATCCACAAGCGCAGACATTTCCGGCGGCTTTTGCTTCGATTGAACAAAGAAGGCGAATCAATAAGTGAGGGAAAAAATTATTGGGAGAAAAGACTCTTTCAGATTGTTGCTTGTCGAGAAGGTTTTTCGAGTTTTCGATATTTGAGATTCAAAGAGCGAGATAAATATAGAAGAAGAAAAGGTGGTGGTTTTAGTAACTTGAGAATAAGGCGGGCGCGGCGCACACAGGTGTTACTTTGTATCCCGGAGCAGAGCAGAGCAGAGCTGATAGTTTTATTCTTTTTCATACATGGACGGATCAACAGGAATCTGTGGGCTTTAACGGAATTATATAGATGGGGTGTTGTTTGTATGCATTTATTCAACGTCTTAAATGGGTTATATCTGATTCAATTAGATAATTTAAAATTCAGACTATTTGATAAATTTTACTTTTCAGATCTGAATAAAACTTAATTCGTGTTATCTAATTAGACTTAAAATTAAGGTTGAATGATTAAGACTTAGCTCTGAAATTCTTTTTGGACTTTTCTATCTTTTTACTTTTGTTCTTATATTTTTTCTTTTTTTATTTTATGGATTTATTATTGTATTTTTACTTTTAATTCTAATTTTTTTTACTATAATTTCTTTTTATTCTAGAACTTTATTTTTATAATTTTTTTGAAATTAGATAAGAATTTAAAATTTATCAACAAAATAAATGTAAGAGCATTCTTGATTTAAAGATGATTG
>JAOWAN010084687.1:0-10207 GCA_028566635.1 Lobelia cardinalis
AAGATGTCCTTATATTTGATTCATTAGTTAAGTATGGATTAGGCCTTGCCTGTTTATAAGTTTAATCTTATAGACTTACGGCCGTTGTCATTGCCTTGGATTTGGGGGCGTGACAGATATTTTCCCTTTGGTCAGTCACCTCAACACTGGCATTCTTCAACGGAGTTAACTCTACGTTGGTACTCATCAATGTAATGCGGTTCGATTCATCGCTATAATTTTAATTTTCGGTAGCTACCATAAATTACAAATGTTTCACCAATGATAATCTCAATTTCAATACCACATTTTATCTTTGCATGTATAGTGTATGGATATAGGCATTCGAGACGTCCCCCAAATGTCATCTTCTAAGAGAACTCCATAACTCGGATCCGAGATTGATATTGTGAGATGGATCGAAAGAGACAACGATACTAGTTGTGCTAGAAAGATTTAGGTGTGTCATATCATCCACTTCTAAGAATGTGAATCCTTTGAACCGACTTTTCTCCCCCTCAATCGGGCAAAGAGAAAATGACTGGTTAATTACCAGTATACTATATCACCACGTACCCTTATAGGGACATCAACACAAACTTCTGGCTGTGCGATGTGTTCTTTAGGAACTACTGTGATTCTTTGCAGCCGTATATACAACAAGTATCTATGATCATATCACTCTAGCTCATCTAAAGAATGAGTCTGGCATCAATATCAGAGAAAGCGCGCCTCATTGTCACATGGGCAGCAGCAGGGATCATGATGAGATAAGGTGGGCTTGTACCATACAAATTCACGGCGTTCAATAAGAACGTAGGTGTAGACGTTCAATCTTCCTCCTAACGGTGGAAAAAATTGTCTCATTAGAGTGACATTATGTAAAAATCATGCAGTCAGGATTACCTATCAAGGTGGATGGTGAGTGATCTCAATAAAGTAATCATCCAATATTGAAGCCACAACTCGATACATTCGGCAGTGCAATCGGCACACAAACTGCTAACCTCAAATTATTGGAAAGATGCAAGCCATGGTGCATGAGGTTGGGTAGCAGGTGGCCTCAACGGGACCAATAATGGGTGCATATAATGTTTGCTCTGTCCAATTCAGAAAGAGGACTTGGTGTGCATTACCAAAGATTTAGCAATTTTTTTGTAACTCACTTCTGTATGATAAGAACATCCCAAGTATTCAACTATAATATTCAAGGACATGCAACAAGTGCCAAATGGCTATGACTAAACTCCACGCCAATATTCAGTCCCTTGGACTTAAATGAATTTAGAAATGGCGGATGTTATGCCCTTACAATCAGTATTGAGAGTTTAATTTGGAGGTATCCCATATGAACAAATAAACAGACATGTTATCATCATTGTCATAGAACTTCAGGTTATACGATCGAGATACTAAATCAACACCATAATATTTTTATTTGGTCTACTGGATGGTGTGATATATCCACAATATTTTATTTTGAAAGTCATAAAGACTGAAAAATAGTTAATTCCTCCTCAATTATTATAAAAGTGTTCTCATAGGAACATAGCTCGAAATGATGTGACATCGTTCTCTCAGAGCGGAAACACATGAGACCGCAAAGACAAGTCTTTGTACAATCATTTGATCTCAGTTTAGACAAACATGTATAATAAGGTTGTTATAGGAGTTCTAGGTAGGTATAAGGCTATATAAATTCAACAGTGTTCTTTAGGAATATGTATCATGCGCTAGACAAATATTTTCACCATATAAACATGTTTGATTTAATTCAATTGATCACATATCTAAAAACAATAATGAGATCGAATTAAGCATTCGAGCAAACCATTGGATAAAAAGATCCGAATCATAAGTTAAGTTAATCATAATCCAAGTAATAGGAGTATCGATGATATTATTATGTTGTAGCAAAGGTCATCATTGCACCAATGATAAGGGCTAACTTTTAATTCTTACTATATAACTGTGAGTTGTTTCGATTATAGGACATCAAATCTATCAATAATGGTTATTAAATTTTACGTTTATAGCTGTCAAAATGCTCTTTGTGTAGTGCTAGATAATATCATCATTTCTTCAGGAGATGTGCTTCCTCTTTTGGAGGGTACTCCCATCTACATTGGCATTTCTCACCGGAGTAAATTTTACGTTGGTACTCCTCAATGAATTGGAGAATTTACGTAGTCAATGCTCCTATCAAAATTGATATTTCTCAACGGAGTGAACTCAACGATGGTACTCTTCAATGAATTGGAGGATTTGCGTAGTCATTTATACTCTTCCTTTTCGAGTGGCTGACACTTAGTCGCTATCTCAATATTGATAGCATAACACTATCTATAATGTTGACATATCCCTTTGATTTACGATTTATAACTTGAAAGCTTATGCCCAATGATTATACAAGAATTAATATTTTCTAACAAAAAATGGAAAATAAAGTACAACTTTGAAAGCTTTATTCCCCTTACAAACGTGATTGTTCAATGTAATACAATGAAAAAATATTGTTAGAAAAATCGTAATCAAAATATAATGTTAACTTTACAGAACGATAAAGAGTTATGTTTCATGTACTACTTTAGGAGTACATTTTTGTAGGAAGATATAAATACGGTCATTTCTCAGAATTATGCATCGGTTTACTCTTGGTCAAACACAATCACAAAGTGATATGATGGCATAATGGCTCACTTAAGAGTGAGTAGAGCAAGTAAGTAATGTATTATATCTTACTTAGTTCGGAAAAAACTTAAATTTTTTCTTATATTTGAACTTCATGCTCAAATAAGTGGACGAGCTTTCAGCTTTTAATACACATATATGAGCTTTAATCTCGAATACACATGTATGAGCATTCATCTCTAATACATGGTATGAGCATTCATCTTTAATACACGACTGAACAATTGATTCACGTATCAATATATAGCATAAATATTGATCGCAATTAAATCATGGGATTAAAAATATGTATACAACAAATTCAATGCTATAATATTTCATGCGTAATCTATAATTAAAAATCAAATGCTATATGGATGTAATATGGACAATCAATCAATCATGCGAGGATAAAATGCCATATAATTCTCATGCAAGCTTAAAATAAACTTCATAAAATAATAAGATTGCAATTAAATTTAATGCCTACCATTAAATAATAAGGGAGAAAATATATCTCAAGCATGATTAATTTGGTTGAATTGAATAACAAAATAATAGCCCATAAAAGTAATTTTGAGTTTAAACACAAAACTCAATTGACCAAAAATAATTTTTAATTAAACTCGTAATAAATAAATTAATAAAATTAATTTAATTTAATGACAAGTATAAAATAATTAAAAAGAATAAATTTTCGACTATGCCCAAATAATTTAATTAAAAATATCATAGTATGGCCCAAAAATGTTTAGTACAATTTGTCCCAATTTAATGGCCAAAACAACTTTTAGAGTAAGGTGGCCTAAAACTGTTTGTCTTTTTTTTAAAAAGAAAATTGGTCCATGGTATAAACAGGTGGGCCAAAATCATATTTTGTTCCATGGAAATATGCAGGGGGCTGTATACACTCCATAAGGACTATTAGGGATGACAATTTCTTATAATACAATCCGAATTTGAGGGTGTTTCGCCCCAAAAAACTCGATTTTTTCATAATTTTTAAAGATTCGATCGGGTTAGGGGCGAATTTGAGTTTAGATTTCACTCCGCCCTGCCCCAACTAATGTTATTAAAATATACATAGTATACATTGAAAAAAAGATATTGTTAGACTTTTGATACTTGAATTGAGTTAGAAATATAACTAAAGATTAAAAAAATAATTTTAATTTCAAATTTTGAAAAATATAATATTTGTGAATATGGGCGGGGTAGGGCAGAGCGGGTTCAAATTTTTACATTTGCGACACAGGGCGGGTTCGAGACGAAAAATGAGAAAGTCGGTGCGAATTCGATTTTTGAAGATAGCCACCTCTAACCCGCTCCATTGTCATTCCTAAGGACAGCCATATGAGGCCCATGCCCCTCCCCCCCCCCCCACCCCAAAAATGGCCTAAACAGATTTTGGGTTCACTAGGTACTTTTAATAAAATCCAAAATTTAATTCAGGTGGCCCAAAATCATTTAACATCCGAAAGGCTCCAGCCCCAAAAGAGCGCAGCCCAAGGTGCTGCTCATGCGCGGCCCAATGAGCAAAGACCCAAGGCAGAGCAACTCGCGATCCAACAAAGGCGGACGAGCGGGCGCGGTGAGAAAGGGTCGGATCGATGCGGATTGTCGTGGATCAGGGCTGGATTGGGTGTGCGGGTAGGGTTATGCATATTCGGGTAAGGATTGCGATACGAATGGGCAAAAACGGGTTCGTCGTCGCCGAATCTAATTTACCGGGTTTTTCAACGCCGACGAAGATTTCGGCCATGTGTGGCCGTGATTTATATACCGATGTGATTGATTTTTTATGGGGGTCAAAACCCCTTTGTCAATTTCATCGAAATAGTTTGATTTCAAGGTGAAAGACTAACTCATTTGATCGGGAGTTCGTCGACGACCTGTCACCTTCAAATCGCCATTAATGACTATTTCGATGATCGATATAATCGGTCGGTGAGGGTGTCCCTGAGGTTGGATTTCCGAGCTCATCCAAAGCCCTATGGAAATTTCGGGGAGATCTCAAGAGAAAGGAACACTTTCTCGAGCTTTTTAATCCGGCGTTCTTCGTCGATTTCAATGTCGGAGGATGACGGGGTGATAATAAAAACACACGCCTGTTAATAGTCCAGTGATTATGGGAATATGCTTATACGTAAAAAAAAAAAAAACAATTATACAATTATTCAATAAACGGATGGTATATGTGTATACTAAAGTCAATGAATTAATTGTGGTAATAGCAATATTGGTGTATTAATAATTAAAATAATAATAATAATACGTTGTCATGTAGAACATAAATTATTAGAGTGCTGTTATTTGCACACTCCGTTTTTAATAAGTTTACATTCTTTTTTTATTTTTTTAAAAATAATTTTAATACATTTAAAGTAATACCCTGCATAATAAGTTATATGTCTACACTTCTTTTAAGTTTAGAAAATGTTAAATAAACACTATTTCTAGGGTTAACAACTCTTTTTTATTATTTTTTTCTTCCTAAAAAATAAAATCTCAATTATGAAAAGAATTTTTTCTTCTTTATATCCAATTGAAGGATACCATCAAAAGAATCACCAAATTTGATCCACAAATATATTGCTTACGGTGACCACAATGGGATTTTTTGATCCCAAGTCGGTGAGTATCTTTTTATTCCCGGTATCAAAGTTTAAATCTGAAAAACTTGGCCTTGTTCTTTTTAACCGAACAATAGCAGACAAACTTGGTTTAGAGAGATAAACCAGATCAAAGGGAAGATCGAATATTCAAGATACTCGAGTAATTGGGTGTGAGTTCAGATTCAATTGGGTTTGTCATGTTTAGGGACATAATTTTTGATTTGAGAGAAAGAAGTGAGATTGGATGACGGCGGTCATGTCAGAGAGACAAGGCAAGGCGGTCCGGTGCTGTGTAGGGAAGATTTTGCTTAATAATTAAAAAAAATTTAGGAGAAGGAAAAGAAGTGTGTATTTAATATTTTTCAAAATAAAATAGGGTATGATCATATAATTTTTATTGGAAAGGGTACTATAGTAATTACATTTAGATAATAAAAAAAAAAAGAATGTGTATTTATTAAAAATGGAGTATGTGAATAACAACACCCAATTATTAATACTTCATATAATGAATAATTATCATGATCATAGTAGCAGTCGAAGAAACTTGCAGCATTGGTCAATGTTAATTATTAAAGTTTGTGGCTTGGTACTAGTAGCAAACGATTGTACCAATCCACATGAAATTAAAAACAAATCTGATAAGAGTTTCGTTAGTATTTCGAAAAACATCGATTTAGATTTAAAATTCAATAAAATTTTAGGGACGAAATTCATGGATTTATATTCATAGAAATATTACTTTGATTTTTTTTTTTTTTGTGTGGTCCAAAGGATCATATCCAATTTAAGACCTTATATATTGTAAAGCTCAGCTCTACCACTGAGCCACCTTTTAGGTTCCCGAAATATTACTTTGATTACATTCTACCAAATTATGCTAGTTTCGATGATTTCTTCATAATTAATTCAAGAAACAATACGAACAATTCGTACTGACATATTGTGAATGAATTCATGTTCGTAGGGAGAAAGAAGAACACGAAAGTTAGAGGAGAGAGAGAGTGGAGCCGTATTCTCATCAATTTAATGAGAGAATCTCTATCGATAATTAAAGAACCCGTTATAAGTTAGACAACGAACCTATAACATGATGTCTATCTAAAAATAACCCTTCAATTAAATAATGTTTAGAACCGTTAGAAATTCATTATTCATTTTATCGTTGATTATATTTAAACAGAAATATTCTTGCTAATTCCGCTTTGTGAAAACACTCTCCTCCCAATCCAAACAGTCTGACCAACGGTAATCCAAAAGGTCGGTTCCTCACGCCAGGCCGCCACCACCACCCCATTACCGTCGCATACCGTCGCCGCTCAACCGCCCTGATTCTCTTCCCCCACCCTAGCACTTCGTTCGTAGTTAGTGCTAAAATGGCAATTTCTCTACCTCACAATATCTCTATTTTTCGACGTTGTTCCTTCACTACCATCGGTTCTCCTCTCAAGTGAGTTTTATTTTGCTCCAAATTTTATCTTTACTATAATTCTAAACTCTAATTGACTTGTATTCATGTTTGAATTATCATTTATTGTACCAAAATCCTCCAATTCAGCTCATTTTCTGTCGATAGACTTTCTTGTTAAACTTAATTCACTACTGACGAAATGTTTATTAAGAGAATTACATGTTGTGAAGAATATATATTTTTTTTGATAAATTACTTGTTATTCTTACAATGACTAAAATGTTAGAATATATGACATGATAAATATTTTGTAAAATTTCTTTAGTGAATTTTTGACATTTAATTACATTGCTAATGTTCCTACGGCCTCATATATTTGTTGTTCTAATTGTTTAGGATTGAATTTAACTTTTCAAGCCTAACAAATGTATACTTATGACTGAAATTAATTTTCCTTGTAACTATGCGCCTCACTTGCACAGAGCCCGTACCCAGCCACGCGCCTCTCCAGCAGGTCTGTGCGCCTCGCTGCGTTTTTTTGCCTTCAACAATAATCGGGGAGGGGGTGTCGAGATTCATAATTCTTGAACGTCCTCATTGTTTTAGAGTAATAAAAAAAAGATGGAAATGACCTTCTTTCTTCTATCGGCTAGTTGGCATAAGTGCATAATGCTTCCTTCTCCTACTCCGGGGGGTGGGGTGGGTTGGGTTGGGGAAGACTGAAGAGTGGGAGGTGATATGGACACTCTGCTTGTAGACATAAATTCATGACGCTTTTGAGGGTGGGGGAACCCTCTCTTCCCTCCCTTCAACCTCGGGCCGAAGGATGATGCATTTGTGCTTCGAAGCATATGAAATTGACTTCAGTTGGTCTAAAAATAATATTGAGGAAAAGAAGGGCACTACTGTTTTCCACTTTCCAACTACACTTCCTCTCCCTCTCTCTCCGGAGGGAAGGAGGGGAAGTTGATAATTGATGGAATTTGGAGGAGTTGGGGGGCAGGTGCCAATGTTAGGTCCCTCCAAGGTTTATCAATCAGTTCAGGTAGAGGTCTTCCATCCCAAACCTTCCCCCATTTCATCTACAGTTATGAGTATGACCTTTTACTTTCACTAATGTGACGGTCAGGTGTTTGAGGAGAATGGTACAGAATCCCTAAGCCAAAATCTGTACTGTCATGCTGTAATTAACTAATTATGCAGACATATGCATGTATGCATAGATATTTCATGACTGTATACTGGGCTCTATATGCTCTTTGGACAAACACATAATGAAAACTTTAGAATATGATGGACTTATTTATTATCTAGTTAAGCGAGAAGGGCAAAAGATTTGGGTACTGGGAATTTGTTTTTCAATCTTTTGGATAAACTATGTGGTAGATATTGTTGTGGATGTGTCTTCAGTACATTTTTCCAGCCTGAGAAGTTGTGTAATAAGGATAAGTAATATGTTGTAATATGTTTATTAATTCCAGTGAGCAGAATATTATCAAGTATCCCATCGATGCCAACTTCAAAGTCCAAAGAAGAGTTCAGGTGGTCTGTCAAGGCATGTTGTCTCCAAGAAAGTTTTTGCAGAGAAGGAAGAAAACAGAAGTGTTTGAAAATGCTGCTGATGAAACCGATCAAAAGAACTGGAGAAAATTGATGAATGAAATTGAGGAGAGGGGCTCTGCAGTTTCAGTGCTCAGAACCCAAAGGGCCAAGAACCAGCCTCTTCCGAAGGACTTAGTTGTTGGAACCTTGGTTAGATTTAAGCAGCAAAAGAAATGGAATCTCATCAGTGAGGTATACAATGACTTCACTATTTTGTGCCCTTCAAAAGAAAATTGTTATTGTGCTGTTAATAATTTAGCGCCCCCATCCTACATCAGAAAGTTTTGGGAAATTTATGTGACTAATAGGAGGTAAGATATTAATATTTGTCACCACAGTGTGAATGAATAAAAATTTCTTGTTGAAGAATCCATAGCTAATAACTATAACTTTTTAATGTGTCCAAACTATATGTTACTGTTTTTCCTTATGCTTCTTCAAATTTTGGCATCCAGGTTAAATTAAGGGCTAAGGCTGTCTGATTCTGTCATCTTTTAGTCATAATCTTCGTGCAACTATGTATTGATTTTCCTCTACCCTAAAGTCTAAAGTAAATGTCACTCTTTCCTATTAGTTTGTACTACAGTACGTAGATTTGCAGGGAAGGTGTTAATCCATACAGGGGACAGCTTTAGTCAATGATAATGGTTACTGAGAAATTAATAGCTTAACTTTAAGTTTCTTAACATCTCGAAACTATTATTGTAGTCTCTAAATAGGATTTTTCAAAATTTGGCTTCCAAGTGAAATTAAAGGCTATAACTGTCGGATTCTTGGAACTTCTAGCCATAATGTCCGTGTAATGGTGTAAGTATATGTATGTAGTTCCTCCATTATAAAGTGATTCACTCTTTCCTACGAGTGTATGCTACATTTGACCCCGGTGTAGTGCACCGTTTCAAAAACGTTGTTTATTTCCAAAATGTTTGGTGTGCTGTATTAAAAGTTGCTTTAGCAAGCTGAGTATCTTGCACTTGCTTACAGTGACTGGTTCACCCATTTACAAAAAAATTGTAATACAATTACTTATCAAGTAATAGAAATTCTAAACTATGTGTATTTAATACAATCACTGAAACTAGATCAATGTTTGGTGTTAGAGACCTAGGTCTTACAAGGTCATCGATTTGGATTTATCTGTTATGTGCTGGGATCTTATTGAGACTCATTGGCATCTTTCCTCCCCACCCCAAATGATTGGTAGCTTGGAAGCTTTGATGCTAACTAGTTGATACTTTTGGATTTGCCCCACTTCAGAAAAGGCTTTTTTTTTTTGGGTGAGATACAGAGGTAATGAAAGCAGCAGAGCTGGGCAGATTTGATGGCAGTGTCCAGTGGTTGATACCTTGTGGACTGATAGGAATGCTTGAATTTTTTGGGATCATGTGCTTACATTTTTCACTTCTACTGGAAAGAGCCTGTCTTTCGTGCCTTCTGGTGGGCTTTAGATTTGGGTCCTTCCGTGGAGTGACAGTCGCCTATATGTCAAGAGATTTGGAGGTGGTTCTTCTTTAGTTTCAGATTTGGGAGCTTTTTGTTTTTTTATCTTCTTCTTGTACTTTTTCCTTGCTTTATTGTTCTTCTTTATTTGCCTCGGCTGACTCTCTGGTTCTTGATTTCTTTTTCTCCACATTGATCATTCTTCTTCTATCAAGAAATAAAAAAAACTAAGGAGAAGGTCATTGACTCAGTATTTCTGTTTGTATCCACCTTCTCTATTTTTTACTAATGAAATGGGAATGTTTGATTCTCTCTGATCTTTGTGGATATGTGATTGGATTTTTGATCTCGTTGTGACATCTTACTATCTTCATATACTTACCTCCCCCTCTCCAGATTCTTGAGTGGCTCCAGACTCAGCATTGGTGGGATTTCAAAGAAATGGATGCCTTAATGCTAATTACAGCTTACGGAAAGCAAGGGAATTTTA
>JAOWAN010084717.1:0-10206 GCA_028566635.1 Lobelia cardinalis
AGATATATTGAGTGATTTATATATATAGAGATAGTCAGTGTGAGTGTGTGGGAAATTGTGAATGATTAATGTTTTGATGGAATTGATGATGAGGTATGGTGTAAAGAGGTGTGGGTATAGGGGGTATGCAAAAATAGTAGGTATAACTTTTTGAAAAAATAGGAAATCATGAAGGTGAAACTACCCTATGAACAGGAAAACAGGGCTCCGAGCCTTTTTTTAGCCAACAAACCTCACAAGTAAATGAGTCCTTAGTGTTCTACATCATATGAGGGGCATTAAAAATCTCGGCAAACATACTGATCTCTCAAAAATCAGGAGAGACAATTGAACATTTTTACATTATCTCTCTATTGATCCTCTCCATAGGAGGTTTCCTGATATAGTTCAAATTATCTGGCTTTTAGATGAAATTCCTTGAATTCGAGATGCTTAATCTGCAGAGGTAATCTGTTGCTCACCACTGTACTACCACATTTGGTGTTTACTAAAGCTACAAATTCCACAGATACCTCCAAATTTAACACTACCGTCACAAAACAGCAGTTCAATCAAGAAAGCAAAAAATTAAATC
Source organism: Lobelia cardinalis (assembly GCA_028566635.1). Taxonomy (NCBI): domain Eukaryota; kingdom Viridiplantae; phylum Streptophyta; class Magnoliopsida; order Asterales; family Campanulaceae; genus Lobelia; species Lobelia cardinalis. Next base: position 575 of record JAOWAN010084717.1, read on the forward strand.
CATCAGATTAACGAACAAGTTAATAAGCAAAAAATGGACAAATTTCAGTTATAGATAGTATATATGCTTAGAGACAGACTAAAGTTAAGAGGAAGCAAACCCCATTGCATGATGCAGCCAACTAATATGCAAAACGGATACCATACGACCCTATAATTTACAGACATACTATTATTCACAACCATAATGACAGTTTAAAATGTACTAAATTGCCTGTTTGCTGGGAAAAGACTACCTTTTCGGCCACCATAGTGTGGAGCAGTATCCCAGAACTCATCACGCATCTGTTTCAGCTGCCCCTCTGTTATTGGTTCTGTATGCTTCCACGGCTTTGGTTTTCGTATCTTCTTAGATGCTTCTGCAAGTCAAAAAGGAAAAATAAAAATAAATACTTTAGAATACATTTTTGCTAGAGAAAAGTAATCAACATCAAAAGTGCAATCATCTTTGTGCACAACCCACATAAAAAACAAAAGGAAAACATCAACTAAGAAAATGGAGTATATGATTTTGTGCTTTAACAGCTAGATCACGCACAACAGCACATATACATATATATAAATATGTTTGTGTGTACATATTCAGATTTCTTAGCGATCCCAGGGAAGATCGGTTCAGGATCAGTACACATAAGCTATGTAAACCACAGTCTCTCTTACAGATCAACGAAGAAGCTATATCATTACAGAGCAATCAGCAAAATCACGTTGCTGTAAATGCTGAGACAAGAACAACGATAACATGTTTAACTTGCCTAGGCCATGGAAAGTGCATCTAATGGTCCATGAGCTCATCATACCTAAGAAAACAAAATGATCCATGAAGGAGGAGAAAAGCAATAAAGAGCTATGTATGCATATTAATAGTACTACCTTTGTACCAGATTCGCTCTTAGTATTGATTTTTCACAAACAGTGTTATAACTCTACTACGACAATTAAAAATATGGCTACCATACATGAAAAAGTTTACTATAGTACCATTAATTTAAGGCTATGAAAGGTTGATGCATTATAAATTTATAATTGAACCAGGTTTCCTGCATCTTTAATCAAACTAACACAGACTATTAGAGTTGGCTTTCTAGACATGGTTTAGATGATTCAGAGCAAACAGAGAAATCAATTACCGCTAGTTCTGTTATTCATGTTCAAATCTTTTCCCGGTCCCTTCTCCCTAGCTTGAAGTGCGAACTCCTAAATACTCTAATGTGTGTTTAGTAAACTCTTCAAAAGATAGAAAACTACAGTTGGCCCTGCTTTCGGCTGCAATTTCTTGTGTTTTTTGGTAACTTTTAAAGTAAGTTCTATTGAGATTCAGGCATATGCAAGCCATGGGACAAGGTATCTGTCTTACAAAGAAGTGGATAGAAAAGCAAGGCAGAAGCCAGACAGGTCAAAGGAAAGCACTGCTCGTCCAATTACTCCAAATATTAGAGATCAGAATACCTGAAGAGCATTCACAACATAACACCACGAAGCTAAAAGGACAATTCCCTCACATGTCAATTTTCTTAATGCATAAAAAACATATGTTTGCAGAGAAAACAAATACCAGGCAACTAATCATTTGAAAATCCATAAATATTAATCTTGGTACAGTATAAAGGCCACAACAACTTGTATGTTCCAGTATTCTCCTATGTAAACCTTGGTCACATGATGAAAGGTCCTCGGCAATAGGGAACAGTTAGTAGCAGATTATAACAAAGATTAGGAGATTTTTGACTTCAAATCTCATCCTTTGAAGCAGATGTCTATCATACCATTTTTTCCATAGACTCAGGACTGTGGTCATACAAGTCAACCCATGGCTGGACAACTCTTGAACAAAGGGGAAAAAACTTATGCCATTTCACTTTCTCATTTGATGAACTGTGGGAAGTCCCACGAGTTCATACTTTTGAGACTGAGGCATCAGCAACAGTTAAGCTCCAAGCATTCCCAATAAACAAGTTGATTTATTTGTATTTTTTATGTACTTGAAACAAAAAAAAAAAAAAACATGGCTTACATTCCATACAAGGTTACCTTCAATGAAATAAAAAGCATTCCAGTTGGAACATTACATGAACCAACACATAAAGCCTCTTCACCCAACAATTCATGGCACATGATGGGAGATATCAGGGCAGGTTACACATAAAATCTTAAAGGGTTAGGCAAAAAAATTGGAAGGGTGGGATCAATTCCAGAAGGAGCGTGTGATGGGGAAGAGAGAAAAGGAGTGAGTGTAAGGGGAATCCCCCAGGTACCAAATAAAACAAAAAATGAGGGCACTGTGTCAGCATAATCACACCAGGATTACGAAATTGGGTATTAGGTAGAGAAATTGTTTCATTGTTTTTCACATTGGATAGAATGCCAAGATTAATAAGATAAAAAATTGTGTATTAGATTGAAAAATTGAATTCTGATTTCTTAGGAATGCATTTATTTTAGGAGCGGATTAATAAATCAGATTATTGCTCGACCCAGCATTCTGTTACACGAGTGGCAGAATTTTTGTCATTTGAAAAAAAAATCTAAAACACAACATCAAACAGGATTATTTGTTCTTATTTTTGTTTTGGTCTACCATATACGCTAGAGTTAGTCAATCACTAGCTCATAGTCTAACTATTGAGATTCTTATGGCCCATTTCGGCTGAAGACTCCAAACTATCAGAATAGGAAATGAATCCTGTTTAGCTCCCGTAATAGTTGCTCGTGGCCTAGAGTTATTGGCTTCCATTTCCATCATAGAACCCAGGCTCATCATTTCTTTTTCTTATCACTGCATAGGTTTATAGATGCTTTACAAGGGGATTAACATCCACAACACGTCTCACCTCGCCTAAAATATGTAAAACCCATGTGGATGATCTTTGTCTGCCAAGGCCTCACAAATATGCAGAACAATTAACAATTCATTATTCCATGAGATGAGATGAGGCAAATTCTCAAGATAAAACATATTTCCTTGTGAACATACCATATGCATTGTGCATACATATATATACTCCTTCCGGTCTCTTTCCTCTGTCATTTCTTAGTCGCGCACAAGTTATAAGAAATGCAATTATTACTACAACTTTATGAAAAAAAAAATACCACTATCACATTTAGCCTATAGTTATCTTCCTGTCTCTCCAAGTAACTTAGTCAATGTATGGGTAAATGTGAAAATAAAATGCTTTTAAACCAACAGAGACAAGTATTTTGAACCACTTTTCAAATGGAAAAGTGACAGTTAAATATGGCGGGAGGGAGTGTATTTAAACATATAAATAACTAATGTTCCATCCTAATTGTCCTAGTCACCACCACACGAATTTCTCCAATCATGCAAAGCATAATGAGAGTTGAGAACTAGTGAATTTGACACTTAATTGAATTAACAGTGACATAAAATAAAGACAAAAATGTTCCAAGTCTAAAAACCCTAACAGAAGCGCTCTGAGCTCTAATCTTCAGCAACCTAATTTGTCAAGAAATAATGTCGGTAAACTCAGAAAGAAAATTACTTACCAGGTCACTTAAGAAATAAACATTCAAGAAAATCCAAACAAAGAAAATCATTTGCAGCAAAATCCACATAAGCCAGTCAATACATTACTCAAGCTAACAAATTCATCAACAACACCTTGAGAAAGAATAATAATAAGTTGCAAACAATCTTCTTGAAACTCATCAAATTTAACCCCCAAAGTCAAAGAAATAAAAAAAACCCAACAATCAAATTCACATATAATGCAGACCCAAATACCATTGAAAAATAAATTGGAAGAAATCTCACCATCTCCTTTGTCACGCGATCCAGCACAACCCATGCCGCCGAAGTCAATACACCACAACGCCGACGACGGCGAACTCTTTTCCGGCAACCGTAGTATGATTGAAAAGCGAGACAGTCAACAGAGAGTTTCCTTTCCTTTTCTTGATTTTCTTTTCGTTGATTAACTGAGTTTGATCAAACGTATTTAACGAAAAAGAAAGACAGCTATATACTTGAGTTGATTAGGGTATATAGCTCTCTCTCTCTGGAAAAAACATTATTCGGAGAAGAAGGAGAGGAGAGGCAAGGTCAAGGTCAAGGTTTTTGGGATAGAGAAATTAAAAAATGAGGACGAAGAAGAAGAAGAGAGTCCACTGTGTTTCAACACTTTTTTTAATTTTCTCCCTTAAACTGTTTCGGTAGAAGGGATGATGATATCACATATGAGCTTGTTTACTTTTCACCCACCTGTCATTTTCAGCCCCCATTGATTTGTCTCCTTTCTCCTTCCTGCAGAAATTAGCATTTAGCACCCAAAAATAACAATTATTTCTTTTATCCCAAAACAACATTGGGAAATAACTTTTCTAATCTTATTTAATAAAATCACAAAATTAAACTTTGGTGTTTAAATTAGTTATGTTATTTATATTTAAATCACTTATTTTTATATTTATTGATTTATAATTAGATATTTTTCTTCAAACATTATAATGTAAACTTTATAACCTTATGTTATTGTAGATTTTTATATGCAAAATAATAAAATTTTATTTAATTTGAGTATGTTATGCACTTTTTAATTCCAAAAACTAAAATATATAAAGGGTATTCTAAACTGTTAAATCAGATTGAACCAAACTGTGGGTATTCTAACCGTTAGCTTTTTAACTTCAGCAATTTTATTTTTAAACTTCAGCAATTTTCTTCGGTTTAAATATTTTGAGACCGATCTACTATGGTTCGGCTGATTTTTAGTTAAAGCCAAATTAAATCGAACCGTTACACCCCTGACCAAAATGTCCAAAATTTAACGTTCTGCCAATATCACTCCCTATGTTCATACCAAAGAGTCCAATATTTAATTTTCAAAAATTAATCCAAAAGTATTTTTGTTCAAATTTTTTCATTCATATTGAAAATTTGATTATTTGATCACAAATTGTAGAAAAAGTTGAAATTTTACTATAATTCATATAAATATAAAAAAAAAGCCAAAACTATTAAAGATTTTTTTAAACAATTTGATAATAACAAGTTACTTTCCATTAAAAAAAATGGTCAAAATTTTATAAAATTGAGTAAAAAAAATCAAAATATGACACATTCATGTATAAGAACGAAGGGGGTATAATTAGCATTTATAAATAAAATTTCGAATCATTTTGAGTTTTGTGAGCGAATTCTGAAGGAGAAACGTTATAACGCTCGGTTAAAAAAAATGTATCGATGAATTTAAGTTTATATACTAGATCAAAAAATAAGTAAATTCAAGATAGAACAACTCATTTTAAGTAGTGTTGGTTTGTTGATCTGATCAGATGTCCAAATTAATAGTGTTGGGTTGGGCCCATGTTCGAAATAATTTGAAATTGACTATTTACCGTCTTTTCAATTTCTTAAATCGCTCTTATTTTTTTCTAAAATATTCTTATTATTTATCGTCTCTAATTTTACATTTTCGTCTCATTATTATATACTCATTTTGAAGGAGATTTTTTAATTCTTACGGAGAGAATCAGATCATATAGTAATCGGTAATGGACAAAATTTAATTAAAAGCTTAGCCATAGTAAAACATCAGACTTTTTCTATGAATTATGTATCTTCTCTTAAACTTTTGACTTGATTTAAGTTCTACCTATGTTCTGAACAGCCTGATTTATCCTATGCAAGGCAGCTGCTGCCTAACTACAACGGTTCCAAGTTCCATTCATGATTGTATTGCTCTACAGCTGCTACACAATTTTTAGGGCTTGATACCAATTTTCTGCACTAAATCGAACATTGATAAGCTAAACCTATTATATGATTTGGGGCAAAGTCAAAAATTTGGAGACGATAAATAATAAGGGTATCTTTATCGAAATTGGAGATAATTATAAAAATTTTGGGGCGAAAGTAAGAAATGTGCTAAATACGATCCCTAAATTTCTTACAACCGTCTTTTTTATACAAAAAATACTTCTTATTCAAAAAAGACTCACAAGGTCATATAGTCATATGAATTTCAAGGGGCTTCACTCACAGATATCAAAAGGGCTCCTAAGAAGCTACTTATTGAAGCAATGAATGCAGCGGTAAGATATTTCGGTTGTGTTCTTCCGGGTGGTTTTCATTCAGGTTTTTTTATTTTTGATTTTTCTCTCTTATTAATCTCACACTTTTTCTCTCTATTTCTCTCTTAGTTTTTACTATAATCATTATAAAAATACAAAAACCAAATCAATCATCCATCCAAACACACCCTTCTTTTTTTTCATGGGAGTATTTTTTTATATTAAAAAAACGATAGTGAAAAATTTAGAGACGACATTTGACCGTTCAAAATTTTATAGATTGGTAGTAGCCTAGTTAGTAGGAAAATAGGTTATTTTGATAAAAGTTCAAACACTATTGTGCGCGGATTTGCAAATATGACAATTGACAGGTAAAGCAAAAGCTTACAAGAACAAAACTGAAGCACAATTTATTAATCTGTATCCAAAATTTATTATTTCATCGGAATTATTCTATATCTTGATTTCCAACAAAAGTGTTTGAGCAAGTTCTACTGCTCCTTTTATAAATGAGAACAGAAAAAAAAAAAAAAAAAAAAAAAAACAAAAAGGGGAGGGAATTTTTTGCCAAAAATCCACAACTCTGCACGCCCATCGATTCATCAAGTTGAAGGCACAAGGGCAAGGGAAGATGATATCCGAAGATCCCTCTCAAACTATGACCTTGAAAAATCTGTTCTCGGAGGGTCAATTTATCCATAAACAGATGATTCTTCTCGTGCCATACAGATCCAACTGTGTTCTTTTTATTCTTACGGCAACTAACAGATCTCACTGTTTTCAGGACTTCGACTGTAATGCTGATGCAGCCTCCAGACTATATTGGCAGCTTCAGAAGAGGTGCTCTCAATATCATTGCAAATTCGTAATCCTCTCCCCAAGTTCTAACAGAATACTTCTCCACATGTTTTTGGAGGAGATGAACTCATGAAAGGAAATGTACCAACTCCTATCATATTCAGGAATAATACTCCCATGTCCCAAGATCGACTCATACGAGCTATGTCTCTGTTCAAAACTAAAATAAAAACACATCAAGACTGATGATCTGATGATTTTTCCACACCATTTCGCTTCAACGTGGGAACTAACCAATAAAATTGATTAGTGCTTCAGTAAAATTTCACATAGGTAGACTGCTTGAACAAGTAAAGGACACAAACCGAAACAAAACTTGAGTCTCACATGTCGACGTTGCAATTTACAACTGATTCCTTCCTCCCTCTATTTGCAAACACAAAAATAAAATAAAAATCAAATGCTATTTATCCACATTTCATGACCCCCACTGATTCCTTCACATATCTGCCCCATATAGGTTGGGTCATGAGGATCAACATAAGACAACTTGGGCCTTGAGTTTTTCCGAGTCACAAATATCACAAATTTCATTTGTTATTTTTCTGTATCTAGGCATTAGTAACACCAGAAACCCTCAACTTAGGTGCATTCAGCAGAATAGGAATACTTCCAGAATTCATACACAGTAGTAAGAGTTCCACTAATGTACTCCATCCATTCCATATTATGTGTCACTTTTTCACCAAGTTGGAATACAATTTGTCCTTTATTTAAAACTTTATTTTCTCTCTCATTCTCTATGATTTATAAGAAGATATATATCTATATATAGAGAGGGGGGGGAGAGAGAGAGAGAGAGAGAGAGAGAGAGAGAGAGAGAGAGAGAGAGAGAGAGAGAGGTGAAGGGTAAATTTGCAACGTAGAAGCAAAAGAGAGTTAATTTGGAACAATTTTTTGGTCAAAAAGAGAATTAGAAAGGAATGGATGGACTATACTCTATATACTTTAGAGGCCTTTCTTTGCTTTGTTAATTTAGCGTAGTTCTATAAACTCCGATGTTATGAGCAATCAGCCGTATAGGACTACTTCCAGAATTAATATACAATACTACTTATGTATTTTAGAGGCCTTTCTTAGAAGTCTGTTACTTTGCTTAATATACCTATAAAAAGCGAGATGGCTTAAATAATCCAAGGGGGGTATATTCAGACTCCAAAAAGATTGGACTTCTATTTCATGTTCTCTCTCATTAATCCCACCATCCCTCCCGAATCCGGAACCCATGGTGCCAGCCTTGTGGTGGTGCCAACCGACAAATGCGCGACACTTGGAGGCTGAGGATCGAGGGGCTGCGGGAATAAGTCAACTGCAGGTGGGCCCCTAATCGTTTTTTCCAATTTAATTTCTCCATTTCCACAAGCAGAGACTTCTATAGAAGCCTTATCTAAGTTCTGAACAAAACTTTGGATCATCAATAAGACCAAATAACGAAAACAAGGTAATGATGAACATGAAAGAAATTTGAAAGCAATATTCAAATGGCATGGATAGCAGATATGGGAGAACAGAAAATACCTACATTTGCGAGTAGTATACCTCTCGAATACCGAGAATGTGCCAAACTACTTGAATATCACAGGAAAACCAGGTGAATTTGTTTGGCAGTCACCTGGACCATGAATCAAATGCAACAGCGTCAGCTACAGATGACAAGGATAGTCTCAAAAGTACTGCATTTAGCAAGAACAGGCGTCTTATCCTAAACTTAAAGGTAAAGTCAGCAAACTGATGCAGAAAGAGCATCTTACTCAAGCTCCAGCAATACGCATAGCAAGTTCATGTAGTTCGTACTTGGCATATTTACTGATAAAGCAGGACCGCTAACCAAATACCACGGAAAAAGAGAATAATCCTAATAAGATGCTGTCGATATATAATCAAAACAACATATACTCATATCACCGTCAGAAGGGCACCTCAAGGGTGGAAATCGAAACGGAATTTCCGAGTCGATTCCGATCCAAAAATTTGTGATTTTGGAACGATTATTTTCTTTCCGATTTCTGAATTTCCGATTCTTCCGAAATTTTCGGATCGGAATTGGAATTAGATTTAAACTTTTCGGAATTCCGATCTGAAAATTTTCTGAATTATTTCCGGAAAATTTAGGACTTATTTAAAAAAAAAAAAACGATTTAATTCCAAAAAAAATCCAACTTATTTACGAATATTTGTTAATTAAATTAGTTTCATCCTAAATGGGCAAAAACTAGGTCTGTAGACGATTAATATATATTCAAACTTGACTAAACAGTAAGCACAAATTTGTCATATTTCATGTCAAGTATATATTATCAATAAGTACAACATAACAAATTCAAATATTCATTTGATTTGAGATTTTGAAAAAGAAAATAACTCAATAATTACGAATGAAGAATGATGATTACTTCCAAAATGATAATCAAATAATTGGTTAAGTCATTAAGACATACTTATATAAATTTAAACTTGACTAAGTCGGCAGTCTAACAGTAAGCATAAAGCATTATCATAATTTATATCTAAAAATAAACTATTAATGAAGGAGATTAATAGTTTTGTAGTGGAGTTTTGTTGGCAAAACACCCCTTTTGGTCCCTAACCTATCAACTTTTTGAAGAAGTAGTCCCTACTTATTTTCTTGCCTTGATTGCATACTCAATCTATTAAACGTAACCTAATTTGATCCCTAAATGAAAATTGAAAAAATTGACCAAAAATTTAGTCAAAAAATCTGCTGAGTTGGCATTATTA
>JAOWAN010084737.1:0-10206 GCA_028566635.1 Lobelia cardinalis
TAATTAAATGGGTTGAAACGGATTAAGCTGTTTAGCAGGTTAAAGCAGGTTAAAATGGGTTAATGGGTAACAAATTGACAGGCCTAGTCTTCATAGCGTATCCGTCTTCTTAATTTATAAGTCTCGTCTTGACACTCGCACCTAGGAGTTACAAAAATGAACTCAACCCAATTAATTCAACCAAGAATAAAATTGAAATTAGCCCAATAGATAAACTCAATAAGACCCAATAAGTTATTGAATTTAATTGGATAAACCCAATAATATCCAATAAATTATTGAGTTTAATTGAATTTATACCCAACCCAACCCATAAACCCAAATTGCCACTCCTACATAAAAATGAAGTATTTGTGAGCGAATAATCAATGAATGTTACTCCATTCGTTTTTAAAATAATCAATAATTAATTTTCTAAAAATCAAACAAAATACTCATTTATGTTGGGGAGGGATAGAATGATTGATCGCGCCTGACCTATGTGGAAAACACTTTACGTACCAAGTATATCATTATTTCAAAATTTGTGACTCTATCTACTTAAATAAATAAAAATTATAGAAATTAATTTTAGGGAAAACGGCATTTTTGGTCCCAATGTTTGACAACTTTGGTATTTTGGGCCCCCAAGTTCCAAAGTTGGTGATTTGGGCCCTAATGTTGCAAAGTTGCAGCAAATCAGGCCTTAATGTTTGACCACTTTGGCATTTTGGGCCCTCAATGTTTGACCACTTTGGCATTTTGGGCCCCCATGTTCCGTTATTTTTGGACGTTTTCCGTACAAAAAGGCCTGATTTGCTGCAACTTTGCAACATCAGGGTCCAAATCACCAACTTTGGAACCTGGGGGCCAAAAATGCTAAAGTGGTCAAACATCAGGACCTAAAATGCCGTTGACCCTTAATTTTAATGGTTGAATTGTATAGAAATTAATGATTGAGATTATATTTATATTTAAAAAATTGATGGCGAATTTGTAATTAAATAAAAGAGCTTACAATTCTACCAATTGAAAATTGGGTTAAGTGTGAACACAAATATTTATGTTTCACTTTAAACTTTAAATGCAAATATTTCATGATTTATAACTCCAAAATAAAATATAAAAATATGTAATTGTCCGTACTTAAATTTTTTTTTAAAAACAAGATCCATCATGAATATGTTAAAAAATAATTTAGAAAAAATCGTTCATAATGAATTCACGTTTTTCCATCACATTATTAAATTAATTATTGTGTCGTTCAAGACACAGTAAAATTTTAATTGTGTATTGAGTGACATAGTAATAAATTTATTATTGTATCATATGTAATTTTTAATTTAATTAAGTTTTTGATCATAAAACTCATATTTACATTAAAGACAACAATTAGAAACAATACAGTAACAAACTTGCGAATAAATTGCGAGTAAATCACAAGAAACAGTATCAATTTAATACCGTGTTGAAAACATGTGACAAAATATGAATAGTTTTTTTTTGTTTCAAAATATATTCATGATTGATGTTGTTTTAAATGAAATTTAATTACGAGCAAATACATATTTTTAGATTTTATTTTGAAGTTATAAATAATGAGATATTTGCATTTAAAATTTAATGAGAAAAATAAATATTTGTGTTCACACATAACCCAATGACAATATTACATTCGTTGTTTAATAAATTACGTTCACCCTAAGTTAAATCTTAGCTATTTATTTTTTTTAATCCAATTATTAAGAGTGGGTCATATAGTTTCTATTTATTTAAGTTCTAATTGGAATGCACCGCTATATATATATTATATATGTAGGGTTCCGCTGCAAACCACTTTTTCGTACAAATCAGTTGTATCTTAATCCATTTTTGTTGTATGTTAGTTATATGTCTGTATTTTGTAAAATAATGATCCAAAATAAGAATATTTTTAAGAAAATCAATTCAAATACAAAAAAAATATACGAAGATACAACATGTTCGTAAATATACAACAAACTAACTAAGATGTGAAAATACAATAAAAATGTAATAAAATACAACGGAGTCTTACTAAAATAGAACAAAAAAATTAAGATAGAACAAAATTAACGAAGATACAACGGTACGTTCGCACGTTTGTACGACAATTGTGGTTTGTAACTAATCATTTTTCTATATATATGTGTATGTGTTCCTACTCCTAGAAACCTCCTTAAATAGGAACCGTATGAATCATTTACATTCTTTGGATGAGATACAAATTAAAGGTTGATATTATATTCTTGTTTAAAGCACCAGTGAAATATTTGGTAATTACTCAAAAATTTTGGACAACCACGTCAATTAGAATCTGGATATATGTGAACACAATTATTTTTTTATTCCTCAAATTTTAAACGCACATATCTCAAACTCTAAATTAAGATCCTTTTGCATATTTTTGCACGTTATTAAATTTCCTTTAAAACTAAATCAATCATGAATATATTTGAAGATGAAATAAATAATACAAAAAAAAAATCAAAATGCAGTAGTAGTATTGCTACTGCATCAGATTGTAATTTATGAACTGCACTCACTACTAAGAAGTCAAGATCCTGTTGCATCTTCTTAAATTTTTGTTATATTTTTGCATTTTAATTATTTTGTATGATACATTAAAAATATAATAAATTAAGATACAATAAAAATATATAAAAATATAATTGATTTACACGTTTGTACGATATTTGTAATTTATAATAAAATAAGACTCTATAACTGGACCACCCCTCAGAGTTCGAGGAACATTATACAACAATATGGCTTAAACGCAACAAAATTATACATTCCTAGCTAGTAGAAATACAGTATTGTCAATTGTGCACTCAATTTATGCATTTTACTATTTTCGCTATTGATTAGATGGGTAGGTAGGAATTACTATAGAGTTACACGCACGTCTCCATCGGCATTTTAACAAACTACAAAAAGCCAGCTACATTTATATGTATCAATTAATTAAAATTTACTCCTTTTAGAATAATGTTCTTTTAATTATCTTTGATCTTAGTCATCCTCCTCTTACATTACGTGCATTTGGTCTCTTAAATCTTCCAGAGACCGCATTATAATAATTGGCAAATTTTAGCATATTGAACAACTTGATCATTGAAGCGAGAAGTGCACTCACTACTAATACAATGAAATCAAACAGTCTCAAATGTTAAAAGGGTACGATAACGAAATTTGTTCTAATCAGCAATAACCCCACGACTTTACAACGGCTTAAAGTTTCGATTGTCACTGTCAGTAATGACTTCACCCTGTCTTTTCATTGCAAGCGAGAGCTATGTATAAAAGCGCGCATTTGAAGTTTGAGGTCGTAACTATTTGTTTTCATGAAGATTTTGCACGCTCCCTCGAGGTTAAAAAAAAAAAAAAAGTTAGAGAGAGAGAAAGAGAGATTTACTACATGAAGTCCACACGTCTTTAATCGATTGTGATGCTAAGTATAAATCAGATTGTGTCAAAAGTAACATATTCATGCTAAATATAAATTAAGTAGATTGGAATTAGAATTTTTTTTTTTTTTTTTGGGAGGGGGGAGTAACTCAACGATTTGATATCCCAAAATGACCAAATCTCGATCACAGTTAAACTCTAATAATTCATTTGGTTGGAAGGATTGAAAGAGAAAATATTTTTCTCTCATGTTATTTAATTGAACAAGGAAGAAAGAAAGAGTTTTATTTTCACTTATTTGAAAAAATATGTAAAGTACAAAAATGCTTTTAAATTTGTTGAATTGTTGCTTTCACTTTCCCTTCTATTTTTACTTCATTTTTGATTGAAACATAAATTTTTATCTAAGAGGAGGTGTTTTCATTTTTCTCCTCTTTTCTCTCCCTCCCATTTCATTCTACCAATCAAGTTAAAAGGATTACACCCTTCCAATTTTCCCTCCTCAATTTTCACACCTCTAATTTACCCTCAATCAAACACATTATTGTTGTGTTTGGTTGGAGGGAAAATAGAAGGGGTGAAAAATAAGGAGTGCTTTCATTTTCATTTGTTTGGTAGGAGAGTAAATGTGAGGGGGTAAATAGGAGAAAAATGAAAATATCTCTTCTTTATGAAATATTTACCCCCAAAAATTGAGAGAAAAATTGGAAGAAGGAATTAAATGTGATTTTACCATTTTCAAACATTTTCCCTTCTTTCAATATTTTATACCTAACAAATGAAAATAAAAACTCTTTACTTTTCCCCTCTTCAACCCAATAATCGGAAGGAAAAATATATTTCATCCCCTAAAAGTTGAAAATTAAACACTCCTATTTTCCACCCCTTCTATTTTCTATCCCTCCAACCAAATGGACTATTACAGAACATAATCATATACCCATCATATATTCCACTTTTAAGAATTTCTTTTTAGTAAAATATTATTAGATTGTGATTAGACAGACCAATAATATATATGGAGCTAAGAAAAGGAATGAATTAATTTACTAAACTATCATGAAAATTACTCCATCCGTCCTGCAATAGAGAACCTTTTAGTTTTGTGCACACTTATTAAGGAGTAATATATATTGACAAATTCACCCTTATTAAATAATGTCTCTTTATTGATGATAAAAAAAGTAAATGTAATTAATGATCATGGATAGTTGGGAAAATAGGAGGGTTAATTAGGAAAATATGAATAAAAGAAGTCTAGAAATACTAAAAAGACAACTATTATGAGATAAATTTTAATTTTTAAAAGTTAATCTATTACGGGACATGACTTGCAAGAAATCAGAAATGCATGGTGTAGAAATAAAGATGAGGCTTACAATTGAAAGAAGTTCATTTGACAGAGTTAACTAAATGTACGTAGATCCTTACACACACATATATATATATATATATATATATATTATATACATGTATGTAATTTTTGAGAATTGAAATAACTTTTTGAATATCCATAAGTTTACAAATTGCATGTATGACGTCATTATGCTCGTAAGACATGACGTCAAAATACAGATATAATAGAGATGTAACAAAGTTAAGAGATCATCGACAGCTCATTATTTCGACATTTTTGTAGAGTTTTAAATGCAAATGTAATACGCCGAGAGATTCATGAAAATCGGGCAAATTTAAAGCAAGCAAAGCATACAAATGAATATGCATGTACACACCATGAATAATGTTTTACAATCTCTAAAAAGATGATAACGGAATCCAACAATTATTATTAGTGTTGAAAATTAATTTCAACTAGGAATTAAACCCCATGCGTATTTAATTTTATATACTACTATGTACTATATGAAATATATATAAACGTGCGAATCAGTTGTATTTTTATATATTAGTTATATTTTGTTGTATCGTACAAAATAAAAAGATACAAATATATAACAAAAATGTAATAAAGATATAGCATGATCCTACTAAGATAAAAAAAATTTAAAATAGAACGAAATTAACGAAAGATACGTAAAAATTGTTTTAAAATATAACAAATTTGCACGTTTATATAATATTTGTGTTTTATTACGTATTATTTTTCTATATATATATATATATATATATGAACTCCACCGTATAATTTTTTAAAACTAAAGAGTAAATAAAACGTGAAATTGAACGGAGAAAAGATATAAAAAAAAAAAAACAAAGCCCAAGAACAAAAGTGCAGGCCATGCAAAAAGATGATGAAGAAGAAGTAGAGACGTGTGTATGTATGCTAGTTGGAAATGGATCCTGAAAATAAAATGGGGGCAAGGGAAGCGTACACGTGCGAGGGCAAGGAGGTGGGGGTTTATGCGGTGACGTTGAAAATTGAAACACAAACTAGGGAGTACTACTACTACTACTACAAACAAAGCCCCTCGTAACCTTAACAACACAATAAATACTACTTGCTTCCATTCCCCCCTCGTCTCTCAAAAAATCGCAACAATTTAGGAGAGAGAGCCCTTTCCCCATAAACCAAAGGTACAACTTATCTGTTAAAAGTCCTGTGTAATTAGGCTGTTTATACCCAATCGACGGTTTCATGCTTCTAACACATAATAGCTAATACTCTTTCATCTTGGGAACGTTGGTAAATTATTATGGGTCGCTGCAGTTCATGTGTATATATATATATATGTATATATATATATATATATAGGTAGCCGCTCAAATGAAAACTTAAAAATCGATAGATGTGCAAGAACAAATCTCGATCGTTGAATTTCGAACACAGTAAAAATGTTCGTTACAATTTCCGAAGACAGTAAATATTTTCGATTATGTTTTCGTGAATTCCCGAACATAGTAAATATTTTCGATTATGTGTTGGTAAATTCTCGAACATAGAAAAAATTTCGATACAGGTTCCTATTGGATCGCATCCCTATATATATACATATATATTTATATTTTTTGACACTCATGTGTAGAAATTATGTTTTGGTATTATGTTAAAATTTAAAATTTTTTATCTCAAAATCAATTGAAAGTGAGATGAATGATTCAGAAAAAATTATAAATTATTTGCAATGCTTTTTGAGACCCAAGCTTCAAGTAGGTCGGTTGAATTAAATCAAACAATAAGTTGTAATATATTCATTTATAATAATTTATTTAATTAATTGAACAAATAGGCTGTATATATGCAAAAAGTAGCCTGAAAATTGCAAAACCAAAGGTACGAGGAAATCATATATCTTAACCTGATTCCCCACCCTTTTTCTCCAGAAAAGATTTCGCACAGATGAGTAGCTGTCCTCATATATTTTATTCGCCTTCAACTTTTATTTTCTGGTACTTATTAAGCGATTTGAGGCTTGAAATACCGATCAATAAAGCCTTGTTAGCACAGTTATATTTGGGCTTGGGGATCGATAAATTTCCTTTAATTAATATACAGTTATAAACGTTTGCCAAAGGGATTGCAAGACAACAAAGTCTGTAGATCTAGTTCAATTTAGCCTAATAGCTCTGATCTCTAAAGCTTTTTTCAGTTCAATCACCCCAGGCTTCTTCAGTTTAATACAACCTAAGGAGTTCTTTTTTTTTTAATTAAATAAAGGCACCTATATGGTGCTTTTATTCCTTCATATCATGTTCGAGTACATCAGGACCGTTCCTGGGCATGGGCGAGGTGGTCGATCGCTCAGGGCCCCCGAATTTTATAAGTCTAAATATATTTTTATTTAATAATTTAATTATAATTTTATTTAATTAAATTTATAATATAAAAAATAAGAAAAATATCGATAAATTAATAAAAAAATATTCTCTTTTGTTCTGAAATATATATTTATTCCTTTTTGTAGAGGTGTTTCAAAGTAACTATTTATTTTTTTGGGAACAAAAAGAAAGCGTTTAAGTTACAAGTTTCTTTTGAACCAAGAACTAGTTCTCATTTTTATTCACATATTAGTTAAGTCAACTAATTTAGATATTTATTTTGAAACGAAAAAAATATTTTTTATAAAAATTTAATTTAATATTATATTAATACTCCCTCCGTCTCAAGTTTAACTTAATATATATTAATACTCCCCCCGTCTCGTTTTTTTTTTCACATTATCTTTTATTGATATTAAGAATATAACATAGCATGTTTATACCATTAAAATATTAGACTGAAATTAATCTAAAAATAAAAAAATAATTTAGACCGATCAAAAATAAAAACAAATAAATTTTAATGAAATCAAAGAATAATAATTTTTCATACATTAGGGGCCTAATTTTAATGATTAGCACAGGGCCTCCTAAATCACAGGAACGGCCCTGGAGTACATCTTTGAGAAACAATGGCGCTACATCACGCCAGACAGTAATGTTGAGGACCGGTATGGTTTAGTGTCTGGAGCTGAACAGTTTCACCATGTCTCAGTCCCAGTATGGCTGATCGTACGATCAGACATAGAAAGAGAGGCCCTAGCTAAGGAGCATAGTATCCTTATTTACATGCTCTGAATAGTGTGCCTGATCAATTTGAACTAAAATCCGCACAATATTATTTTCTAAATTAAACTCAATTTCAACAGAGATCCCCTTATAAGAAAAGGAATGGAAGGGGGTGGAGAATCAGAGCCAAAATTCTTCTAATTAAACTATCATTCATCAAAGCTAATCCAGCACAACATTAATACATCGAGAGAAACCAAAAGCAATATTATATATTTACTCATTCTTATAAATGCCAACCAACCAAATCTTTGAGCTAATCTGAAAAAATAAAATCAAGTTCTAACAATTTAATGACATTACAAAGATCCATGCCAACCATTAAAAATTAGATTGAAGTATATAAATAATCAAAAATATTTGAGAAACGTAGTTATGAGACCAAAAATTAACAGTATTTTTTCTTTGTTTTAAGCTTTTTATGGGAACACTCAAAACTAGAATGTTGCTTACCTTGATTCTCCAAATTCTCTACATCGCGTTTCCATTCGGTCACAGAGGAACCAACTACTGATTCATCTTCTTTTCCAGTATCAAAAGACATCTCCTTGTAAACCTCCTGAGTTGTCAATAGACTCAATACAACAAAACAGAAGCAGGGTTTAATCAAGTACAGCGAAAGAGACAACCCTATGCAACGAGTATATACTTCCTCCCTCTCATTAATATTGGCAAACTTTCTATTTTTGTCTGTCTCAAAGTTTTTGGCCACTTCAATTTTCAATAGACATTTATTGCTTACTTTATCATTATACCCTTAACTATACGATGTATTTACAAAGTAAATCAATTGCAACTCAATGTCAAATTAACCATTAATAAGGGTAGAAAAAAAGAGAAAACTGAATGCATTAATTGCTAAACTTTAATTCATGAGTTTTTGCCCCTTGGCCAATATAATTGGGACGGAGGGAGTAAAAGGCACTTCAAAGGACAAACAACAGAACAGCAAGGAACCATTGCAATCTGTAGCTCTACATCTTCCATGATATTATAATATGAGCATGTATGTAAACATTTATAGAGACATCTTGAGACTTAAACATTTATAGAGACATCTTGAGACTTAAACATTTATAGAGACATCTTGAGACTTCTAAGTATGGAACTAGTCAACACGCTCATGCCACGAAGCTTAAACATGATAGCAAATAGGTTCAGGAATTTATCAAAATGAATAAAGAAGAAAATAAGAGAGTCAATTACGTACACAGCAGAAATCACCTTGAGCATAAGAAAATACAAGTACTGCAAGAGGTATATCCGTATATGAGACAACACATGCAAATTGAGAGTTATATGGAGAATCCACAACCAACTTCTCACAACTCATACAACGAGATTCACAAAATTTTGTAAAATAAGTTCTCAACCTCAAACGGATAAGTATGACATATCTATTGTTAGCGTACTAAAAAAATAAAGGTCAATTTCCCAGTTATAATCTGTCCACTCTATCAAGTCTTCATGTCAAACATTAAAGACATCCATAAACACACTGTTGCAAGCTTGTCAAGCTCATAATAAAAGGGTAGTGTTAGAACATACTCCCTCCGGTTCACAATAGGAGCTTCTTTTAGATCTATGCACACATATTAAGAAATAATATTTCTTGATGAATTTACCCTTATTAAATAGTTTATCTTCATTAATAGTAAAAGAGATAAATGCAATTAATGGACATGGGTAGTTGGGAGAATAGGAGGACAATATAGGAAATTAAGGATTAAAAAAAAAATTCTAAAGTGACAATTATTTTGAAACTTTTTTTTGCTAAAAATGCTACTATTGTGAAACGGAGGGAGTAATAGAAGTTGTTCACTTAATGTTTGAATTGATCATAAGTTCATAACGGAACGTCCTAAATGGAAGGTAGCCCTCTTTAACTAGACAAACGTAGTAATTACACATCCAAAAGAAAAATACCTAATTAATCATCTCAATTACACTCAACTTTATTAATGTATTATCACGAAGAGTTCAGTTGCAGGTCCATGAAAAATTGTGGCCATAATCCTTTCTTTTAGCTCCAAAAGTAGAAAATTTCCAAAGTGAACACTTACTTTGGAGCAGAGAATGAGTAGTCTTTAAAATACTATATTAATTATTATTGAATAACTATCTATAAATACTAAATAAATTAACTATTTACATTTGTAAATGGATGATGATGGGATTCCAAACAAATACACATGGTTTCATCACCACACCACAGTCTAGAGCTCTCTCTCTCTCTCTCTCTCTCTCTCTCTCTCTCTCTCTCTCTCTCTCTCTCTCTCTCTCTCTCTCTCT
>JAOWAN010084748.1:0-10206 GCA_028566635.1 Lobelia cardinalis
AGCTGGAAGTAATATGGTGGCCGAGGTTTTGGCCTTGAGAGATGGGCTAAGCTTGATCCACCATCTTCAATTACAAGGAGTCTATGTAGAATCAGATTCGCGTATGGCAGTGGAGTTTTTGAAGGATAGCTATAGTCCCCCTTGGAGTTGTGTCTATCCCCTTAGACAATGCCAACTGTTGTTGGGCTCTTCCAAGATTGGACATTGTCTTCGGGAAGGTAACAGAGTGGCGGATAGGCTCGCGGCAGCAGCTCATGAGGCTTCCGAGAACAAG
The DNA here is from genome assembly GCA_028566635.1 of Lobelia cardinalis. Lineage (NCBI taxonomy): Eukaryota > Viridiplantae > Streptophyta > Magnoliopsida > Asterales > Campanulaceae > Lobelia > Lobelia cardinalis. The sequence continues at coordinate 275 of JAOWAN010084748.1, forward strand.
ATTTTTTGGGCAGTGGACACCTTACCAAGTCACGTTAAGATAGCTCTACACCATGATCAGATGGGGTTATATTCTTTCCGCAAATAGGTTTTTAGTTTTATCGTTCCTTTTGTTATTTACTTTTAGAGGTTTTGGCTATATCAAGTGAGTCACTTGATAGTCCCCCTCCTTGTATGTTTATTTTATTCAATTAAAAAAACGGGTAGCCATTCCCGCCAGGTGCCGCCCTGGTTCTTCCAAAAAAAAAAAAAACATCATCTAGGTTGTAGTGGTTACATGACAAATTCTTCGTAGATGCAAGCAAAATTTACCTCATGCACAAAAATTAATCAGAATGTTCGAACAATATATGAACAAAAATTACCGATATTATGACAACCAAAATTGCTTGAGTAATCGATCTCGTTAATTTAGAGATACTGATTTAGATCAAATGCATGAACGTATAAATCAAAATCCGAACTCTTCACATCTTCGGGCTCGATTGTGCATCTATTCACCGGTAAGCTTATGTATTCGATATTTAGGTCGATTTCATCGAGAGGTTTTCTAACACTAGGTTCTTGAAGAGTAGGAGTCATAAAGTTGAATGCAAAAACAATTCTCGCCAAGCAGTAGTGAATACTGATTAAGAATTGATGCAGATAGTTTACAATGACTCAAGCTATTTTCCCGAAAAGAATTGCTTTAAAGAAGGAAGGAGGATTCTCATGAGTTACTGCTCAAAATGCATATTGTTCCAATCACTTCAAAATATGATCTTTCCTATTGGTTGAACTTAGGTAAAAGACTCGGATTCGTCCCTGACCTTTGACTCTTTTTTCTTATGGTCAGATCAGGAATATGATATTGTGCGATATTTAATTTTAATATTTGATATGTAAAGTGAAAAAGTAGGAGAGAGATAGAAAGAAAATGGTGGAGCCTATGATATGTAAAGTGAAAAAGTAGGAGACATCAAATATCAAAAAAATTAGATTTATGATCTAAGCATCAGTAGTCCCTAACGTTAGTGAACGCCTAGTCTAGTCCATCGTCTATTCGGAAAAAAAATCATTTAGGTCACTAAACCCTATTTGACATGATTGACTAAAGACTTTTCGGGTAAAAAAATGCTTATGTGACATTATGAAAAGGGTAAACTAGTAATCTTAAACACTGGCTAGTCTAGTCCTCAGCAAACCCATCTCCTTTCCTCCCCTCTCAGCCCATCTCCATCTCCCCCTGCTCCATTCTCGTCGCCACCACTCATCATCTAAACCACCATCCTCTCCTTCTCCCTAGTTCGAGAACATCTCCCTGTAGGGACACATGTGGTAGGAGCATCCCGAATCCAGGATCCATTCATCACTGTCACTAACTGAAAGTGAGACCGTCAAGCCTTCGTCGGTCTCGCTGTCCTCCTTCCTAGCCACATTGGCTTTGGTTTCATCCTTCAATCTCAGACAGTCTTTCTTCCAATGTCCTTTATGGCGGCAATAGGCACATTCATCTTTTCCAAGTCTCTTTCCGTCTCCCGATCTTCTTCTTGACCGTGATCTAGAATTCCCACGATTCCCATTTCTCCGTGTGGTATTCCTCCCTCGAACAGTCAAGGCATCCGAGTCTGTATCTTGATGTGTCTGTTTTTCCTTCTTCCTGATCTCGTTGTTTGATAAGGCATTACAAACGTCCCAGAACCTCATTTTTACCATGCAACAAAGTAGTGGTCAAATGGTCATAAGAATCAGGTAAGGAATTCAACATTAACAGTGCCTTATCTTCGTCTTCAATACTAACATCAAGATTTCTCAAATCAGTAATGATTTTGTTAAATCTGCTAATGTGTTGGGAGATAGACGTACCTTTCTCGTATTCAAAACAGAAGAGTTTCTTCTTCAAATGGAGCTTATTTTCAACACTCTTTTGCAATATATACTGCTCCTTGAGTAGCTCCCAAAATGCCTTTGCCATATCTTCCCTCATATACGGATACCTTTCTCCTTCACTAAGGTAACCTTGAATAGTCCCGCAAGCTTGTCTATTTGCGCCATTTCATCTCGGACATTCCTTCGTGCTTCTCTTCTTCAAGAGTGAACTCGAGATCTTGCAAAGCAAGAACATCAAGGACTTCTCCTTCCCACATTCCGAAGTTATTTGTCCCATCAAAAATTCTAACTTTGTAGTTAGTGTCCATCATTTTCGAATCATCGTCATATTCTTTTCTTGCATTTATCTCATTATTTTCTGCCATTTAAACAAATTTCTCTATCCAAACAAAAGAACACAAATGTAGAGAAAGAAGGAGACGGACCTTTAGAAGTATGGCGGCGAACAATTGAGTGCGGTGGCAACGGCTAGCAAACCCAAGTCAGAACCGTGGAGCTCTGATACCAATTGTTGTGCGCAGTGGAATCGCAAACAACAATGGCACGAACAATTCAAGTGGAAGCGAGATCAAAAGACTAACACCTTTAATCTCGTCCTTCCAAGATACCCCACTAACTGTATCTCTTCCAAATAACGAGACCAGGACGTCCTCGTCCTAGAACGAGATCAGGGCGTCCTTCTCTTGGAAGGAGATCAGGGCTTCCTCCTTTTGAAAGAACAATCCAAGTGTGGAAACGAAACAAACAGATGTAACCAAAGCAAGCCAAACCAAAAGAAGCCAAACACGAACTCGGTGGCTTCTTTCCAAGGAACACCTCGGTGGCTTCTTTCCAAGGAACACCCCGATAACACACCACACACTCACACAAAACCGAAACTAAAGGAGACAAAGGATTTACGTGGTTCGGAGAAATCTCCTACTCCATGGGCGGCAGTCATAGATACTATATCCAGGTATTACAACGAGTGTATCACTCTCTCTCTCTCTCTCTCTCTCAAGTGTATCACTCACAAATGTCTCTCTCTCACCAAATGCCCCACTCTATGCCACGCGTGAATACATCCCAACAATAGGCTATTTATAGCCTCCAAAAACACTCTAGAAAATGAACCTAGATATGTATTGGGAAGACCAAGAGCCAAGACTACTACAAAGGGAAAGCACCTAGGGAAACATCAAAGGACAAACTCCAACACAAAGTGTGGGATTAAAACCCATCTTTGAATTTATTTCTAAGTTTTTACATTTTGTACATATAAAATGTGATCCTCCAAGTGTGGGAGTAAAATTTCATCTAATTTGAGTTATATTAAAGTCTTCTTATTTCTTTATTTCTTTTCAAGTGATTATTGCCATTCTTTAATCTCCCATTTCCTCCATACTTGTTCGTATGTATTACTTTTTTATAATATTAATTTTTCAAATATTCTTGTACTACATTAGATATCCACTAATGATAGTATTATTTACAAATCTCCTCATGACTTGGGCATCGTTACTTGAAGGATTATATAAGAGGAGTATTTTTCTTGAAGCCTCTTAAAGTTTTGAGAAGGACACTTCCAATTTTTCTTGTATATATTATTTATTCCTTTCATTTACATATCCAAATGTACCCTTTTACTTAGGGTCAGATCACGAGTTTTACATAAACTACTAGAAAACATCAAGATAGCCACTAACTTGTTGGTAGCTATTATTAAAATTAGCTACTGACTTTATACATAGCTACTAACTCAGTAGCTAAAATGTTGTAGCTATTCTTTGGTAGCTAATTGCTACAGCACTACCTTTTAGCTACGGATCACTACCGATTAGTAGCTAAATAGCTACTCACTCGTTAGTAGCTAACGGTTAGTAGCTATTTAGCTACGGACTAGTTAGTAGCTAAATAGTGACCGATTCAGTGACTATTTAGCTACTAACGAGTCAGTAGCTATTGTTAGTAGCTATTTGCTACCGAGTTAGCAGCTATTTGCTATCGAGTATAATATTATGATTTTTTTAATAATATTAATTATAATAATATTTTGATTAATAATAATAGTAATAAATATACAGTTTAAATTAATTATAATATTAATTTTAATAAATTATATAATTAATATTATATCAATGAACTAAATTTATAAATTAATTATATCAATGAACTAAAATTTCAAATTAATTAAAAATATAATATTGTACTACATTAAATAAACATCTAAATGTTTTAAAACTAAAAACTCTAACTAGCTAATCGTCATCCTCGCCCGGCATGCGTGGGCGATAAACATTATCAGAAGGGCCCCACTAACGATCGGGAGGCGGATGCACATGCCGTTGCAATAGCTGTTGCATCATCAGGGTCTGCTGCTCCATTCGCTCTTGGATTAGGCGGTTCTGCTCTTGCATGAGGCGATTCTGCTCCTCTGACCTGCGTTGGTTCTCCGCCATATGCTCCACTTGCTCTTGACATTGTAAAACCACCTGTAAAGCATCAACCTGCGATGGATCGCGACCGGTGGTCTGCAAGGATAAGGGTCCGGGTCGAACGTGGGATGGAATTCCAAGTATCTGTCGACCCCGGGTTCCAATCCCGATAACAAGATCTCCACGGGGTCTGCCATTTCGGGAACTAAGAGCCTCAAACAATGGAAGCCTATCGTCTACACGAGCCGGGTCGGGAGCCGACTGGGAGGCACGCTCCAAATGTTGCTCATAATCAGCCTACAATATAACAATAATAAAAATAAATAAATAAATTAATAACAACCTAAATATAAAGACCAAAATTAAAAATCATAAATAAATGTTTACTCACAAATGCGTCAGCGTACTGGTCAGAGTTCCACCGATAGGAACCATCAGGCAACACCCTACCATGTGTCATCTTGAAAGTCTCACCATACCTCACATTTCCAGTCCCATATATGGCTTCCTGTCAATATTCAAATAATGAAACACATTAATCATGTTATATAACATTATTTAAAAATCAATCTGATAGCATTTTCCCTAAAAATTAACTAAACGAAATGTTTAAACCTGTCAAAAATTCCCATACATACATATATCCAAACTAAATAGACAAATTTGATAACAATGTAAACTAAAAAGGTCACTGGCCACAACATACTAAAAAGGCCACCGACTATTACATACTAAAAGGCCACCGACCACAAGTTACAAAAAAGGTCACCGGTCACAACTTACTAAAAAGGCCACCGGCCAACACAACATATGAGTGCATTTGTATGAGTTTAAGAGTTTACCAACTGCCGATGGTGCCTCATGAAGTTAGCTGTCCCCATGTTGGGCCTCAAACCCGATCCTACGCTGGCTCTGGCACGCTGAGCCCGCTCTCGTATAGCCCTCTGTTCAGGAGTCTCCCAATACTCTATGAACTTCACCCATATGTCACATGTCATGAATTGGGGCTTTGCACCCCCTTCCTGCCACTTCTTCTTCTCCTTGCAAATGATGTCCTAGCTTATAACGTTGGCCTACCATGTCAGTAGCTAAAATAAATAGTAGTAGCAATTTGATTTAGCTACTGACGTTAATTAGAGACTGACATTCGGTAGTTATTTTCAATGTCAGTAGCTAATAGCTACCAACTTTGTCAGTGGCTATTTTGACAGTAGCAATTTACATGTTTTCTAGTAGTGACATTACTTTTAAATATTACTATATCTTATATATTACATGTATTTTTAATATCACACCTAAATAGCATATATCAATATCAAACACTTTTCATATATTACCTCTACATTTATACACTCTCACAAATCAATTCAAACCTTTCACATCATATTATCTCTCATTTCTCCTCACATTTAAACCTTTCACATTACATTCTCTCTCCTCACATCACATTCATATCTTCACATCATGGGGCAAGTTTTTTACCTTATAAACTCATATCATCTCATATTTATATTGTGAACAATGCCATATCACTCAATATTACCATATATTGTATTTGTGATCGGACCTTAACTTACATGTTCAAAGTGTAATAAATGATAAGAAACAATACTCATATTGAAACTTTATTGAACCGTGACCAATCAACCGATCAACCATTAGGAGGCATGCATGTATTAACATTATTAGATACAGAAATGGCGAATTGAGTGCCTAACCCATTCTCCATTCGTGACTTAGTCCCCAAACTTAGAAATATCTACATATTCAATGGCTCGTTCTTCCGAAGTCTACTCTCATTTTCTCTATAAAGTTGAGCGGTCACTAAAAAAAAGCCAATTTTACCAAAATTTTCATCATACATGTCCGATAACACTCTTCAACAGAAAAAAAACCTTTCAATTAAAATTTTGAACCGAGAGTTTTAAATCGCGAGGAGGCCGGAAGCGAGAACGGGGATTCTCATACGTTGACCCGAGACTATGAAACCAAAATTAATGGCTTCTCCGACGATAGTTTTGGCTGGAGAGAAGTTTTATGGACTCGTCTTTTTGAGGCGGTCAAATTCCCTCTTGGTTTCCACCTCCAATTTGTAACGAATCTAGGTGTTCTTCCAAGAACAAGTTGATTTCGAGAATTCGTTAAAAAACTAACGATTTTTTGTAAAATTAACGGATTTAGACTATTTTGCAAACCAAATCTGACAAATTTTATTTAAAAAAATAATAATTTTGGTTATTTTGCTTTGAAAATGAAATCAATTTCAGATTTAGACAAGATAATCGCAGTTAAGATGAAATATAATATACAATATGGATTCATTTGTTTCACTATCAAAAGAATTTGATAAAAAACGTTTATCTTGATTACTCCTCTACCAAAATTAAGTTAACATTGATGATTTGGGAGAGCGTATTGTGAATTTTTCGACCAACAAACAATGATGAGCAATCAAGCAATAAAATAAAAAATAATATGAGAGAAATAAAGAATTTAGGGAGAAATTTTTTTTTTATTCAGGTATCTCAATATGGAAGTTCCATCCATTATACATTGGAGATCCATTTTCATACAAGAAAATTAATTAATTAAAATTCCACTTTATTTTAAAATAGGCAATAACTGCTTTTGTAATAAAACCAAATTTTCAAGTTTTTTAGAATGAATTATAATTAGGGGTTTTAATTATTAAATAAAAAAGTAGTCCAATATTTCAAAAAAATGTGTACAGGGTTATATCTCAAGAACTGATAAATATATAACCACCCCATTCCTTTCCGCAAAATTTTCAACCAACACCGAATTCCCAATCTTCTCTCTCGTCAAATTCCATTCCCTCCCACGCCGCACCGATCTGGTCTCCTCCTCTTCACCCTTCTTCTCCGTCAAAGGTATGTACTCTATCTCTCATCTCTCATTTCTCATCTCTCTTGTTTGTGTTGAATAAATCTGGCTCGGGAAGCTGGCCTGGATGAGGAGGAGGAGGAGGAGGAGGAGGAGGAGGAGGAGTGCATTTGGGCGGCAGATTTGGGTTTTGTTGGAACTTTTTCTGAAAGAAAAATGCCCTTGTTGGGAAAGGTCTTGAATTGGAAACTTAAGTCAAGAAAGGGTGACCCAGTTGCGGGAATGGCAGTTAAAAGGTTGAAGGTTTCAGGGGAATAGTGGAGTGAAGAAGCCATGAAATTAAAGCAGACCACGAATAGATAGTGGTGTACAAACTCCTCTTCTTCACTCCAGTATTCTCTTGTTGGGTTTCTTGAGATACTCGAAATAATCGAGTGTGGTCTAGGAAAATTTTGGGGTTTAAGGGGATAGTCGGGGTTCGGTTTAGGAGAACCCATCCCTAGTGATAATTATACACAAATTACGTGCGATGATGGAGTGAATAGCTTTTAGTTCTGCATTCCAATGAAAGGTTGGTCATAATATAGTAGTTTATATTTCAAAGCAATAGTGAATGTAAGTCTATTATGTTTATGAATTATCAGTAGTTAATAATCAGGTTAATGATATTACCAATTGAAGTTTCAGTAATTATTTTTGAGAGAAGTAAAGTTATGTAAAGTTTTGATCAAAATCAGATCAAGTTGGCCAAAAATAGTCAACTGCATACTCTTTGCATGGAACTGAGGGATTATATGTCCTACATTACATATGTTTGAAGGCAAATTAGTTTTATTCGTACAGGCTAATTTATAAACTATGAGATCTTAAGTCATAAACAGGTATGAAATGTGACTTTCACTCCGTCTACAGTTTCTATAAATCGACATGATCTGTTGTGCATAATTGCTGTATTTGATTTATGACAGGAAAGGTACCATTTGTCTTGGTGATATCTAATGGCATAGCTCATGTTGTGCATGTTCTTGGGGAGTTTAGTTGGTCCTTGTGCTAAGCTAATATGACAGAGGACTCATTGGGTATTTCTGGTTCAAGTAAGAGGTCTGAGGCACGACTGCCCACCAGTAGAAAGGTGTCTAATGGTTACTTCATTCGTTTATCCTCAAATGTCCTCTCGCAGAAGGTTCAAAAGAAACATTACCATGTAGTAAAGAAGTCTGCGCAAGCATGACTGAGGTATCATTATATTCACAATAGTGGCTGTGCACTAGACCATTCACCATTTATCTATCTGTGGTTCCTATGACTCTGATTTACTGATCCATTCCAGCCACCAGCCCCTATTGGGAAGGCATGGTAGTTAACTAAATGCTTCATATTCTTGGCGTAGATGGTCATGATGTGTTGGTGTACTTCATTGTGTAGTTGCAACTGAGAGGACATTCCTTTTGGCCATACTGGAAAGATCTCACTCGAACGTTTCTTGTTGAAATTTCTGTGATGGAGACGCTAAACCGTAGTTGTTGTTTTTTTCTTTTTGGCTGATCTCAAAATAAATCACAATGTTATTATTTGGATATGGGCGTAAAGAAAACCACATCATACTGTTGTTAAATCATTCTGTTCTATTTTATGGACTTTAGCTTTGACTGAAATCTTTCTGGTCTACTCATAGACTTTGGCTTCTACTTATTTTCAGTTTACTCTAGATTATTGATACAACCTGATAGTTTTTCTGTTGCTTTTATATTCAGACCTTGTCGAAGCCATTGTTGGTCCTGTCAATTGCTACAGTTTTTTTTCTGACAAACCACAATCTGTCAATGGAATGTTCAGTGGTTCCGAGGATGTGAAAGCATCTACCAGAGTACAGTCTGAGGGGTCTTCACAGTTGTCATCTCCAAACGAAAGGTGTTCATTATCATTCGTTAGAGGTCTTTGATGCAAAAAGTTCTACACACGCTGATAATATATGTATATATATATTTATTGTTCGTGCATTGGTATACCTTTAAGTTAGTATTAAGTCTTAGCAGCATGGTTTCATAATATACTTGTAATGGCTGCGTATAAGTGATTTTGGGTCGTGATAAAGAGTTTGGTCTTTTAAGTAATTTGAGTGGACAGCTCAACTTACCAGCATGGATTTGAGAAAGTCAATGTCATGGTTTCTGAAATCCAGAGAAAAGAATCATCTTGCCACACGTGTTCATATGTAATTTAGGTCGAGTTGTTGACTTGTTAAGGGAAGTTTCGGTTTCACTAAAATATATTCGTCGTCACAGTTTAGGTAAGATGATAGATTACTAAACTAAAGAGTCGTGGAAATAATCATCTTGTATAGAAGGCATCTTATCTATACTACAATCAAGAGAAATCTTTTAGTTTTTCTTTCTTGACAGACCAAATCATATGGTTGACGGTTTAAAAGTGGTAAATCGTGGTCTATTTTGTTTTAAGCTGAAATTCCCATTCTATTAACATGGGGTTTTGGGAGAACGTTGACAGATGTGGGTAGCTTTTAGTTATGTTTCCTGGATCCTTCATTTTTGTCTCATCTCAACACGACATAGGTGTGGGCATGGATGGCTGTTTTACATGGCATATATAGCAAATCCAAAAAATTAGTGGATCTGCATGAAAACTGATTCTCATAGTCGAGTCAGTTAATATTGCTTTTTAGTTATTATTCCACACCTTCGACTTGGATTATTAAGGTTCGGGTCAGGAAGTCAATTTATCGTAATTTATGAAGATATTTTACTGTAGATAGTTTTTGATATGTTACTGTTTGATATGTTTTCTT
>JAOWAN010084788.1:0-10201 GCA_028566635.1 Lobelia cardinalis
CCATGTGGATTGGCTTGCTTTTGCCCTCTCTCTCTCTCTCTCCCCCCCCCCCCCACTGTTGTAGATATTTATTAAATGAGTTCCCGTCATCTTTTCCTTGACCCCTCCCCTTGGGTGGTGCTAAATGCGGGCTTTAAATTTCTCACTATCATTTCTCTTGTACCAAAAATATTCTTTATTCAGAAAAAGTGAATTTGTTGTTGGCTAGGATTAGAAAAAGATGGGTGTCGAACCTAAGTAATCCGGAAGCTTCTGCACAAAATTGTTATTGTTGACGAAGAGGACGTCTAGCTCAAGAAAGAAAACGTGAGGCGGAAGCAGCCAGAAAAACATGTTGATAATATTTAATATAATTATGAATTGAAAACATGTTGATAAGAATGAATTGAATATAACGTTTAATGGAAATTCATTCTACATGTTTGTAGTCGGGGACAATATCACAAAAGAAGCCTCTGTAAATTTGGCAGATGTTAGGGCCAACCCACGTTTTCGTTATGCTGTGTCGATGATGGGTGATCTTTTTCTTTACATAACGGTTCTGGAGGAGGGTAATCTTGATTTTCTGGGGAGGGAGTAGGATAATCGCCACCGCCTCCAGTACTGCCACTACCAGCAATAACAATTTCTAGCGCTTGTCTACTCTTTACCAATTGAATCACCACTAGCACCAATCGGGTGGGGGTAAACATGTGTGAATGATAGAAATAAATAGCACAATCAAACACACTCTCTGTTTATGTAATTACAAAAGGGTTAACAGTTTACAGTATATTAGGTGTGAAGAGATTTGAATTTTTTTGAGTTGAGGTCATTGTGGTATTATTGGGACGATGGTGAGAGATAACTAAGTGCAACTCCAGTTCTGGGCATCAAAATGGGGCATCAAATACCCATTTGATTACTGCTACAGTGTTTTGATACCCCATTTGATGATTCTGCACTCCAATCATAAACATCAAAATAATAAAAAATAAAAGTATAACTTTATTAATTTATTTAAATTTATATAATTAAATTAATAATATAGTTTAATTACAATAAATATTATTTACAATAACATGAATAAATTAACACTTAATATTTAAACCAAAAAACAATAAATAAATTAAATTCAATATTAAAATAAAATGTAAATCTTTTTTTAAACATTAAACTCTAATTCATTATTAAACTAAAACTCAAACCCAATTCTAATTAACCTATAACCTAAAGCCCAAACCCAAACCCAATTAATATATTAAATAAAAGTTCAAACCCAATTACCCTAATATATATTAACCTAATCTACCAATTTCAGGCCTCATTTCCCCCTTTCCCAGTTTTACGCCTCGCCCTCTCTCTTTCTCTTCCTACGGTTTCTGGTCTATGCCCTCTCTCTCTCTCCAAAATCTGAGCCGAAAATTTTTGCCCCAAATTAGAATAAATCCAACAAATCTCCATAACCTAACTTCAAATAACCATAAACCCAACAAATCTTACCTTGATTTTTGGCGGATGAGCTTCAATCGGGGAAGAAAACTGTGGCTGTGAAGAAATTAATAAAAGTGGGTTTGTGAAGAAGAGAACAAAGGTAAGTTTCTCTCCTCTGAACTTGTTTATATACTGGTTCAAGATTTATTACCGTTAGAAAGTTGATATAGCCGTTGTAGTCCACCAACGGTTAATTTTTTTTGGAGCCAAATTTTGATGACCGAGTTTTGGAGAGCTAAAAATGGATCCTGAAGGGAGGAGCATCAAATTTGGACACCCATTTAATGCATCCGTCGGAGGGCTGTAAACTGGAGTTGGAGCATCAAAATGGCAGTTATGCCATATTTGATGCCCCATTTTATAACTTCCTTGGAATTGCTCTAAGGACGGTATTTAACTATCCATATTTTTTTAAAATGTGAATCCCTTGTATTTTATGTGTATTTCTTATTAAATAGTATATATGGAATATTTTATTTCGAAGAGGGTGCATAAGTAACTCATTCCCTAGAATTATGTACTACGAAGTATTTTCTAGCTTTGACAAGATTATGATTTTTACAATAAGATACTGAATGTTTGCCGATGTAATTAGAAGTAGATTAATTTTGTGTTCATGATCAATAAATATCAGCGTATCATGAATTTTAAAAAAGAGATCGATTATTCAACATAGTGAATAACTCAGAAAAATCAAATATCTAGGATTCGTTAATTATTGTATTACAATATTATATTTCGTTTCAGTTAATTAATGCTAGATAGTAGTTTAATATTAAACATAAGTACGTTAGTCTATATAAAGCAATTATCATTTAATCATAGTAGTTCATTGTGCGTTATGACTTCTCTTTGTGGGTTCAACACTCTTCTTATTCCTAAATTTCTAAACGTGATATTGTGCACTTACGGTAGTTTTATATGCATATTTTGCGTGTCGTCAGGGACCAAAAAACCAAGGTGAGACAAAAGGAGTCATGGTTCAAAAGAATGGTCATATAAAAAAAGAATGGTCATCATAAAAAAAAGTCAAAAAAATAAAAATAAAAATGGTTGTGAACCAAAGAAAAGAGGCAAGACCTTTAGATTGATTGGTAATTCTTAAAGCATGACCTTAGAATTGTAGAATAGCGGATCCCCGAAAGAGCATAGGACTCTTGTCCAAGACTTATCTGGTATTTGAAGAGTCGATGTATAAGTGAAATACAAGGGGTCTATGCTGGAGAAGGAATCCACTATTTTAAGACTTTATCAATGGACCAAGCAAAACGAATTTCACTCGTTCGACCATTAGGACTTTGTGCGTTGCATGAATGCTCTCTTCATGGATTGAAAGTGTAAGATGAGTCAACTCAAACCTTTCACCTTTCACCCTTCACGTCAAATACAAAAATCCATTCCTCCAATACCTCTCAGCTTTAACCTCATCACAAATTCAAGAAATCTTCGATCAAAGAGCGCAACTTTGCATTCTTCATCAGTTTCAAGCTCAGTTTAGTCTTCTTCAACGCACTATTCAAGATGGTTAGTAGCAACGCTTCAAATCGTGGGACCAATCCCATTCAAGATAAATTGAGAACAACGATGTTGATCAAGAGAATATTTTGGGTGGAGATCAAGTTACCCCATCAAGCTTCCACATGAGCACCCTTCTCGGTTTAGCCTTCGAGGAGCAAGAGACATCATGGCCGCTATTTCCAATAGCGTTGGAAAGGAAAGTCCTAGAAGGAATCCGCCACCCACATCACAAACACTCATTCCCTCCCGCACCTCCAAAGGCGAGCTTCCACCGTGACTCATCCTATTCCCGAGTTCACTCCACCAAAAAGAGCTATGCCATCACAAAGTCAAGCTAGTAAGCCAATGATGCCAAAAGGGGCAAACCTTAGATACCAAATGTTCATGAAAGGGACGGGCTTACTGACGATACTTTTCTCCAAAGGCAAGTGAATGGACAAGGCAATGTAATGAACAATCGGACTCAACTAATGAAATTGACATCATCATCTGTACCTAATGGTGGATTTGGAGCCAATGAGAAAGGAGCATGGGATGGTGCCTAAGATGGATTTGATGAGATCGATATGAAGGCTCCGATGCCAACTCCAATTGCGGTAAAAGAGTTTACCTCAAGGGAATATATAGGAACCATGTTTATGGTGGCATTAGTCCTCATGATGGGACTCTTTATTATCATGGTCCAAAGAGAGTGCCTGCAAAATTATGTTCATCGTGGCTTCAATGATGCTCAAATTCAAGATGAATCTGATGTCTATCGTGAATCTTATAATGATGAGACTTACTATGGGAACAATTGATATGGTATCTATGATAATACCCTCGTCATGAAGCTAAGAGGGCCAACAATAGAGGTCGCACGACACTTAAGGGAATCAATAGCTACACTCCAATCAATAAAGTTTCAAAAGGAAACATGACATCGCTTCTCGTACCTAATGAGAGCTGCATGTGGAGAAAATCTCATGAATGGCAATGATAATGTCCCATCAAGTAAAACACGCAATGGAATGAATGCCCAAAAATTGAATGGAGGTCGATTTGTAAACCTCAATCTCCCCCATACATCAATCCAAAGCAACTCATATGTTCCCCTCTCCAGAATCATCAAAATCACTTTCCATACACACAAATGCTTCCTAAAGACATTCCTAAAAGTCAAGCTCACTTCATAGATCCCCTACAATACCCTCCATAACCCAAAGGAGAGCGCTCCCACAGAATATGGACTCCTACTTTTTCGAAGATATGAATCTTATACAATATGCTCCACAAAGTTTTACTGATCCGGAGTCATCATCAAGCATGGGGAAATCTTGAAAGGAGTGGAAGAATGTATTATGAAATGAAAAGAAGGCATATCTGCATGTTAGAGATCCGCTTCAGAAGACTCTTGATCATAAGAGTGCTAGAGATAGCAAGCATTTCGTGAAAGCTAATATGGGAGAAGAAAAAAGGTTTTATGGGACAAAAATAATAGTCCTATTGACATCCTAACCCCTCGAACAATGACGCTAAGGTGTGCAAGAGAAATGAAATCAAGGGCAAGACAAAGGGACGCGACAATAGAAAGGCCCCCTCGAGGGATTAACAATTTCCAAAGGATTCATTTTTGGAGCGCTCGTTCGTTGAGGCCGAAACTTTGAGATCATTAGAGGGATGGAAACCGAAGGTCGAGCGATTACCGATCGATTGAGATCATAGTAGTTATTGCACCTATCATCAATTCAACGGACATACTACCGATGATCGATACACCCTCAAGAAGATCATTCAAGACCTCATTGACAAGAAGGATATTGCAAAGCCCACAAAAGAAATGTTCGTGAATGTTGATCGCATTCAAATATGCGTATATTATTGTGCTATTTCTCTGATTATTTTTGCTTAATTACATATGATTTATGCTTGATGTGGTTAGTTTTGTGTATTTCAGGACTTCTGAGCAGTTTATGCCCAAGTATGAGAAAATGTGCAGTTTTGGATCTAAAAAGGTTCAGTCCCAAGAATATTAATTGAAGTTTGAGTATTGAAGCAGGAAAGCAAACAGAAGAATTCGACCAAAGTCAGCAGAGAGAAGGTCACGGCCATGCCACTTTAGGTCATGTCCGTGCCAAAGCTAAATACAAAAATTCGTATTGTAGTCATTTTAGTGTTGTCCTGATGTGTTCAATAGGCATATGGGCAGTCCTATATAAGTTATTGTTACAACAGCTTTCAGGTAATCTTGGTTGTTTAGCAAAACTGATTAGACTATTGTATTCTGAGAGATTATGAGGAACTAATTTATCCTTCGAAGGAATTGAAGGTTTTGAGAACCCCCCGTTCTCGCGCCCCAAGGATTTAAAATCTTTTGGTTTGGGAATTTGGATGTTGATTTTCCTTGGATGAACATTGGGCGTGTGCGATGAGAACTTTGGTACGATGCGGATTTCTCTAGTGACCACTCAACTTTGTATGAAAAATTGAGAGTCGCTACCTCCATTTGTTTTTAAAAACTTCGAAAGCACAAGTCTTTTAAGTGTAAGAGATTATAGGTCCGGGGGCTAGGTTACGAATCGGAAAGGGGTTAGGCACCCAATTCGCCCTTTCGGTCTCTTAATAATGTTCTAGCATGCATGTCTCCTATTGGGTGGTCAATTGGTTGGTTGGTTGATTCAAGAAGGATGCAAAAAGAGGTGAGCATGGTATCATCATCATTTACTCACATTTTATCATGCAAGGGAGAAGAATGTAAATTTTCATTCATACGAAAAGGAAAGGATATTTATATTTTTTATGCAAAGAATATACATTTTTGTCATATATTTGAAAGGAAGAGGCTTACACTTTAATCATATCAGTTAGGAAAGAATTTACACTTTAATCATGCAAATGAAGAAATGTTTATGCATTTCGTATAAGGAAAACTTAGGAGTAGGACTCATTTCTTTGTCATCCTTCAAGTATCATTATCCAAGTCATTGAAGGACTTTGGAAATAACACTATCATTTGTAGGATATTTTGATAAGTATTTGAATTTTTGAAGAGGAGTTGTATTTACAAGAAAAATGTATGTACTTTCGATTTAAAGAAATAGCCATTATCACTAGATTAGGATTGGCTCTTAGTGTATTCTTCTGTTTGACACTCCGAGAAAAGGAATGAACCCTTGTAAGGTTCATGAACACATGCATTCCTTCATTTCTAGATCCTTTAATGACCATTTGGAGGAAAAGAAAGATGAAGAAAGAAAGTTTAATTTAACCCAAAGATGGGATGTTAATCACACACTTTGAGGATCCATTTGCATAATGTACACATATAAGTACGTAATAATATTTATAAATCAACTCAAGGAGTGACATTTGTAATCTCCCTCCTTAAGAACTATACATTATGTGTTATAATAGTATATAAAGCAATGTAAATGAAATGTAAAGATATGATCAACTGACAAAGTAATGAGATTTGTAATCTCACACTTTGGTGGACTTGCACTTTATGTGCTAATATATAATATAAATCAACTCACAATTAGTGAGATTTGCAAACCCAATCTTGAAGAACATGCAATTTATGTGCTAATATATAATATAATTAAATTAACTCACAAGTAGTGAGATTTGTAATTCCAATCTTGGAGGACATGCACTTTATGTGCTATAATATATATAATATATATAAGCAAGTTAAAGAACAAGTATTGAAAGGAAGTAAATTCACATTATAATGAAAGATAAACACATAATACCCACTTGGTTTACCACCAAGTGGGCTTTCAAGTTATTTACATAGAATTAAGGGGGAATGAAAATTTTTACAAAATTAAAGAGATGAGAAGTGAACCCACCTACTTCCAATGAGTTTGAACAAATTGATTGTGAAGGATGATCACTCCTTTATTTAGGTGGATGGAGTTAAAGATGGAAGAAGGGAGTAAAGAAGCTCAACTTAATGAACTCTCTTTAATACCTTCTAACTCTTATAGTACTTTTGATGATGATGTGTTTTGGGTAGTTGAGAACTTTTAAGTTCTTATATGAAAACTTTTATGGAGGAGAGAGAGTAGGATGATTAATGAGAGAGAGAGAGAGAGAGAGAGAGAGAGAGAGAGAGAGAGAGAGAGAGAGAGAGAGAGCTTGTGAAAGTGTTTAGAGGAGTAAATGCCAAAGTGTGTAGGAATGATCAAGAAGTGTTTCAAGGCTTTCAAAAGTTTTGTAGGCTAATGAAAAGTTGTTGAAAGGAGTAAATGGTGTGGTATTTATAGGTGGAAGAGGAGTATTCAGCCTTCTTTGAAGGCCCAAAATGTCCAAAATACCCCTGAGAGTATATATGAGTTTACCTTTTGCCCTTTTTAGAAAAAGATAAAAATTCCAGAAACAGTTCACCTGGGCCGAACTACCCCACGTGAGTTTGACTGGATTTTTGGCCTTTTTCTTGGCCAAAATGTGTTACAACCTATTGTCCAATGTGCCTAAGTGTTTAATAATTACATTCCTTAATTGCACATTACTTAACAAGGTTGATTACTCTTCCTTCATCCTTGGTAATCTTTTGTCTCCTACTTGGGAGTCTTGATTGGATGATTTGTTTGTGAGAAAAAGTCTTCTCTTTTGTCTTTTCTCTCATTCATCATACAAAATAAATTGTTACACTACATTAATAAAGTATGAGTGCAACATTTGAGCATGCAATATTTATTTAATGCTAGTAACATATTTATTAATATTATTTGGGCTCTTTAATTTATTTAAAACTCTCTAGTAAAATATTTTATTTACTAGGGTCAAAAATGGGATGTCTACAGAGGTAAGCCTTAATTATTGTTTATGCATATCTATGAGATAATTTTTTTTATTCAATTGATGTTCTCGTCACTATTCTTAATTCGATTAATAGTCTTATTTTATCAGTTTGTATTGCCAATGTACTCTGGTAAGATCTGTTTTAAGTTATCTATGAATTTTTAATAAAGAGAAAACATAAGCTTGATAAAAAAAGAGTAACAATTGTTGTAGTGCTGAACTAGCATATAACATGAGTTATGATTGCTTTAGTTCATATGTGCTTAAAGGATTTCTGTCCCTCGCATAGGATTGTGACCTCAAGTGCCAAGCGCTATCAGATACATGAACAGTGTATCGTCCAACCATACGAAAACTTAATATAATGTTGTTTAAAAGTAATCACGAGAATACTAATTGATACATTGAGATAAAGAACATGAATGCTAACTAATTAATGGTGAATTTCTTAAACTTCACAACTATTGTTTATCAACCAATTGAACTATTAGAAATAATCTGAATCAATTATTATTTATGCTAATTTACTTATTTCAAGTTTTTAGTAGATTGACATTCTCCTTATCATTATTTATATTAATTTCGTTATTAACAGAAGTAAGTACGCTATTCTTATTTTCATTATTTTTTAGCACTTGCGACAGTGCGATCAAAAAGTGACGATGTTTCCAAGTACTTGTTAATTCAAGTATATTAGTCACAAATAGTAGTTAAATTTAATTAATTTAATAGTCTAATTAATTTATTTCGTTTCAATTTACTTCGTAGTAATTCATTTGACGATTTCATTTCGGTTTATTTCGTTTCAATTTATATGTTAATAATTTGTTTCGTTTAAGTTATTTATTAATAGTTATTTTAATAATTCTTTTTAAAGTTCACTTAGTTGATTGATGTAAGCTCATCATTCTCTACAATTACAGTGTGTACAACATATTGATAATATTTACGGACTTAAGAAAAATAAAATAGCAGAACATATTCCTTTCAAAATAGAGAATATAATATTAGAACCTAGAAAAATGAATGACTTCTTAGTTTTTTAATTGAAGAATCGTTGTTTAGTTTTACCTAGACAAGCGACGGATTATGAAATGAAACACACACATTATAATATGCTGTCTTTGTTTCATTTGTACGACTAAGGGTCAGATTAGGAATGCGATATATGATGATATATGATGATATTGTACTATTCACTATTTGAATATGAGATGATATGAGTTATATGAATTTATGAAATAAAAGACTAAATTGCCCTCATGATGTGAAATATTTGAATGTGACGTGAGGAGAGAGAATGTGATGTGAAAGAATTGAATGTGAGAAGAGAGGAGAGAGAATATGATGTAAAAGATTTGAATTGATTTGTAAAAGTGTATGAGTAGGGGTAGTAGATGAAAAATGTTTGATATTTATTTGTGATGTTGGGTGATATTTCAGTAAAATAATGAAAATATATGAAATATGTTTGATGTTGGGATATTCAAATGTTGTGATATATGTGACTCGTGATCTGAGCCTAATGGAGATTCACTTGTATTTATGAGAGGTTTTGTGAGCACACTAATTAATATCTCATTAAAAGGATTAATAGATAGTCAATTGAAAATGACATTTACTTTAAAGGACACTGCAAAAACATGATTTATGTCGTTGAGATCAAAAAAATTTAAAATATGGAAAGATGTACTCCCTCCGTTTCGTTTTTATTGTCCACTATACTATTTAGGGAAGTTTCAAAAAAAATTTCATCTTTCCTATTTGAGAATAGGACAATTGATTTACATCCACAAATTTCATTTGGACCCACTTTTCAATTCATCATGTCCACAAAATTTACTTTTCTTAAACATTGTGCAAAAGTAAAGTGGACAATAAAAACGAAACGGAGAGAGTATATAATAAATTAGTATTTAAATATTATTCTCATGATAAAATCACTACCTTAATATCGAAGATAGTAAAATTTAGTCAAGAATTAAGTGAAATATTTGATGAAATTTGGAACCGATTTATGATGGTACGAGAAGTTTGGGAAAGTGAGGAGAGTGTTTGAAGTGTGCGAAGAAGATGAAGCATTGAGGGAGGGATTCCAAAGATGGATGATATGGGAGAGTCCTCCAAACCAACTCATGTTTATTGAAGGTTCTGACCATATGCCAATGTTCTCAAAGCCTTCTGAGCTTTGCTTCTCTCTCCAAGAAATTGCCCAACTTTATCCTTAAATTGAACTCAATTACCATATATATGCATGCATTAATATATATATATATATATATATATTGCAAATTAGTAGTTGTATCTGTTTCTTGAATATTTTTTTGGGAAAACGGCATTTTAGACCCCAATGTTTGACCACTTTGGCGATTTGGGCCCCCAGGTTCAAAAGTTGGTGATTTAGGCCCTGATGTTGCTAAAT
>JAOWAN010084799.1:0-10201 GCA_028566635.1 Lobelia cardinalis
GAGAGGGGATTCACAGATTCAGTCAAAATCAATTAAGTTGCAACCAGATTAAGTAAAATGTTAATTCAGTGATTGAAGATGCTCGTTTAACACAAATGGACATGGACCAAATGCCTAGCCTGATTCCAAAGAAAATCTGAATGCACATCAGCAGGGTCAATGACACAATCTGAAAATATGAATCTAATTCATAACCCTAAACCAGTCACTGCAACCCTTCTTTTTCAACAATATACAAATTTATAGGATTTCAGTAATTAAATAAATACACAAAAGGTTCTTACCAGAGTTGTAAGCGAACTGTTCGATCTTCAAGATACATCGTCTTTGACAGAAAATCAATACCAATAGTAGCCTGACACATATGAAACATTAGAGACATGAGTAACCAGAAAAACTAGTGAAAATGTATAATTTATTCTCAAGTTCCAAATGCACATATTTGGCCGGAAACCAAAACAATTTGAGTGCCACAAAGAATATACATGTTTGAGCTAGACAAATGGAAATGACACTTTATACAATAGAAGACCCCCAGATACGAAGCAATCAAGCAACTTGTGTAATATTAAAGCACACGCTGCGAGATGATACAAGCCTAGAGATGAGATGGTTTTTTTGTAACAAAAATAGTGTGAAAAGAAGCATCCGTCGCAGAAATTTGAGTCTTATTTCTTCTAGAAAGGAGTACACTGAGTCATTGACACTCGATTTTAAGCAAACCTTGCCTAAACTCCAGTAATTATAATCAACGACTGCAAGCGGGCCTGCCCTTTCACTTAACACACATCTCATAAATTATGTTATCTGATAAAGGAATGTTTTCTGAAAGTCAACTCGTATTATACACATTAAAGACAACATAGGTTTACGCCGGAAGTTTCTTGCTATCATATCGACTCCAACAACAACATCCACAAATTAGTCTCCATGTGTTGCACATTCACAAAGTTCATTTCCGTTTTAATTCAATCTTTTGATTAATTTATAATAACAATTTTCCACGTACCTTTACAGCTCTCAGTATTGACATTAACAAACTATTTCTTGTAACATATTAAAGATGAAGTTTATAATGAAGACAATAGAGTGGAACCTTCCAAACTTTGATAAGCAAGAATAAGTATGCAGTTTCGTATATAATACTCCCTCCGTCCCAAAAAGATCTTCCCATTGTACCTTTCAAGAATATTAAGGAGAGAGCTTAACATGGTTGTACCCTAGCAAATTAGGCTAAAGTTTTGCCATTTTAAGAGATGGGAAGATCTTTTTGGGACGGACAAAAGCGGAAAGTAGGGGTAGATCTTTTTGGGATGGAGGAGGTATTACATATGAAATGATATAGACACAAATAAGTTTCTCAGCTGGATTAGATTATTTCTATAAATACTTAGCTAATTGTTTAGGCGTTTGCATGAAATTTGAATTATTGGAGGAAATTGTACAAAATCAATGCAAAGACATGGAGTTATACGGGTGCATACACACATTTCCAAATATACTTGTGATGGTGCATACTACTCGTATAGTCATTTCACTTATAGCATAAAATTTTCCAGATATTTTTCTTCTTTAGAACCAGCGAGCTTTAACTGTGTCTTTGCAAAGGTAATGTCAACTACCTCTTAAAGGTGGATGAATTGATATCCATGAGACTAATAGTTTGTGTTGACTGTTGACTGCAAATTTGGAACCATAGTTGTCAAATCTCATATCGTATTGTGAATTGGTGACCCTAATTATCGTATCGTGCAGCATATTTCTAGTCATATCGAAAATACATAAAACCTTTTAAGTTAATTACAATAAATATCTAAAACGAGTAGAAATTCTATTTATGACTTGATTGTGACTTCAAGCACTCTTATTCACATCATACATCGTCCAAAGTAAGACAATTTCCCTTCTTGGCATGAACCAGGGCACCGCGAGCGGAATGAAACGAGTTTCTTAGGGCCAACTAAAATTTGAAGTTCTCGGTGGAAATTATTTTCAATTTGGGTCAACAAATTCGGCCAGGACGCGAAATTTATGTATCGATGAGTATTGTTTAAATCGGTGTATCATAAGATATATAATACAATATGTATCGTGAATCGGTCGATACATGTTATTCTATACATTAGCGCTTCCATATAGCGATACGTATCGATGGACCTCATATCGTGTATCATTTCGTATATTGTAAGATATTGACAACTATGATTGGCACATTGTTTCTAGGTTTACATGTGATGATTTTTTTCAGTATTGATTTATCTTATTAACTTTTATATATGATGGTAGCATACATTCATCATTTCTTTTATCATCTTCTATCTCAATATCAAATGATCAGTACAAGCAAAGTATTTAAGCATAAATCTTCAAATTTATTGGATAAATAGGCATCCTCATATATTCACAAATGCCTATCATATTCTTCCCGAAGTAGATTCAGTTATAAATTCAATATTGAAAATTCATCATCTTTTTTCTCATTTCATTGATAACTAAAGCTTTTCTATATAAATTCTTTATACACTTTGCAATCATAATACTCCCATCAACAATGCAATATGAAAGAATACTACTAACGAGCTTGCCACAATTATTCTCACTTTCACTGAAATTTTGAGATTTATGTTCGTAAAATTCCTCCATTATTTGGGAAAACAGGAAAGTTTGAATAACGACAGAATTTTCCGTCAACATGGAAACAACTAAAACTTCTCTTCTGTGTTTTTGATTGTTAATATCTAACATTATCATAGCTTCATATGGTTTAAAAGGTATTGCTCATTCAATAATTCATATGAAAACTTCTAGAAAAGAATCAATAGTTCATATTTGTTCTAAATAATCAACTTACCTTTATTCCTTTACAAATAATTCAAATTCACATTTACAATTTACTAGTAACATAACACAGGCTTTGTGCGTGGCTGTGTGCTCTTTTATTGTTATATAGCTACTTCCTCCGTCTCAAAATGAGTGTCAATTTTTGACACATTTTGATCAACTTAATTAACTATTGACCAAATTTTTATTAAAAATTTACATGTTGTAACGAATATATTAAACTCTTTTTAAGAATTTTTTTTGTAAAATTCATTTGAAAAAATTTTATGTTGAGTTTTTAACAAGAAAGAAACTAACACTCAATTTGAAACGGAGAGAGTGCTAATTTTAACTTTTTGTAGAAAAGAAGAACTTTATTATAAGGAAGAGAATGTACAAAAGAAGAGGACAAACTGGCCTCAGAAAGTAAAAAAGAAAAGAAAAAATGAAAAATAGAAAGACTAGGCTACGAGCCCGACATAGAGCTGCCAAGCACTATTACACAGGTCTTTCACCGACGCCACATTAAAATTATTTTTTATTATTTCTCTTCCTAAATCTCTTTTATTTTTTCTCAATTCGCTTATGATAGTTGAATTTCTGAAAATGTAGAATAAACCTGCTCACAAAAACACCGTTCGCATGTTTTAGTTGGCAGTTACATTAATCATGTGGCGGGTACACAATCAAGGCAACGAATCAACACTTGACAACAATGTTTTCGTGACCAAGTTTCTGTGAGTTCTTTCTGCCCCAATTATTATCCTAAACATATATCATGTGGAGGGTCCATAATCTGAATCACCATTAGTCCATTACTACTGAGAGAGGTAACAACTAAGCATCCTATGAAAAATCAAAAGACGGAATATGTTCTGAACTTTTATGGAAGCAAGGAGCATTGACATTTTCAAAATACTCACAAGTTAGGGGCATTGACATTTTTGAAAAACAAAATTTCACTAGTAGATACACCATCTCCCCAAATTTAAGGAGCACAATTCCAGTTCCAATTCTCATACAGGCAAGGGTGCAATGCCCATGGTGAAAATGAGTCGAAAAACAACAAGGAAATCCTAATATCAAAAAGCTTCAATACTCATTTCCAAGCAACAGTAACATGTTGCCAATTACACACAACAATCCCCCTACGCTCGATTATAATATGTTTAAATTCGGTCAAGCGCCACGGTGACAAGGAATGCGAACCAACAAACTAATGTTCAAACCTAGATAACACTTGAATTTCTAACCTCACAGCAGAGACTAACATAACTGCATTAAATCCACAGATTACAAAGTCAATCCAAAATCAAACACAAATAATAAGACAAATAAGCGTATAAAAGCTTGTGATCAGTCCCGAGTGATTTACCTGATAAGTGTTGTCGAACTTATCGTACATGAAACGAGTAATGATGCTTGTTTTGCCGACTGATTGATCCCCTAAGAACACCAGCTTGTACTTGGCCAGCGCCGAAACCGGAGCCATCAGTCGGAGTGAACAATCGGATCGGAGTGTAACTGTTCTGATCGGATTTTAAAATAATCTCCGACGCTAAGATCTCGCCGGGAAAGCTCGGGACGAGCTGGAGAGATCGACGCCGGAGGTCTAGTGTAAGAATCGTATTTAAATACGCACGGTAGATTCGGAGAGAGAAGGGAGGGTTTTATAGTAGAGAGAATTTGGGGGTGCGCGTTAAGTAATTTGCAGTTGGGGAAAATGGATACGCGTGGGGCTCACTCTCTTTCTAATTGCAACTGCAACCAAAATGAGTTGTCCCCACATGTGCTGTTACGCCAAATTTTACCACTCCCCATTGTAATATTTCAACTTAGCGTTTTATAAATATGGTTTTATAAAAGTAATTATTGAAAATTTATTTTTCAAAAAGTAATTTTTGCAGAATTGATTTTATGTTTGGTAACTATATTTTGAAAGTGCTTTTAAATAAAAATGATTTATAATTTATGTTTGGTTACCACATCAAAAAGTGATTGTAAGAATATTATTCTAAAAAATAAAGATTTGTAAAAGTGATTTTCGGAGAAGCAGCTTGAAAGATGATTCTCAAATAACACAATTTTCTGCGTTTTGGGATGAAACGCTAATATGATTTTTTTTGCCAAACAAGCTCGTCTAAATTGAAAAATCAATTTTTGAGCTCAAAAACGCTTTTGGATAGTGAAAACGCAATACTAAACTACCCCTTACGAGGCTTGGAGTACAATGATTTACCAAAATATTTGTTTAATATTATTTTGTAGTTTTTAGATTTATTTTTTAATAATTAAAATAAAAAAAATAAAAAAAATATATAGCAAAATTTTGGAGTTCATTAGGGGTACTGACCCCTTCTATTTAAAGATATGCTATTTATCACCTTATGTAAATCAAACGATTATACAAATCAATCGATTGTAAGCAAACAACAACTCTAGACTATTATTATGGATTACATCAATTAATTTATCATCGCTTAATTATCTAATATCTGCATATACATATTAAAAACTAAATTTAAAAACTTTACTATTTCTTAAAAGCATTAAAGAAATTTGAAATTTTGTAATGATATATTAGAAATTGAATTCAGAAAAAAGGGACATGCATTATTTTTTTTTATTTATATAGATTATAGATAATATTATATGGTTAAAAATTAATCCATAAAGTTATTTATTTCATAATTTTTGCTTGATAAATGGCTGAGTTAAAGGCTAGATGGGAGATAAGTGGTCTGTTTAAACATTTTTCAAACTTTTGAACAACTCCTTTTATCAAATTACTCAGCAATTTAACTCGTCGAGGGCAGCGAAATAAAATAGCAAAGTTTTAGCTAGCTCTATAAAACTATTAATAAGTAAATGTTTAAATCACAAAGCAGGTTTTATAAGATGGCAAGGTTTTTATAATATAGTAATGAGAAATAGACAAGAAAGTAAAAGGGGACAGCAGGAGTGGTCACGGTGTTAATTAACGGTTCTGTCCACTACACGGTTGGTCATCCCTGAATTTGCTAGAAGAATGTTTATTATAAAGATTTTGAAGTTACAAAATAGAAGCTAAGTTGTGTATGATAGCTTTTGACAGCAAATCAAGACTAATTCTAACTTAATTGCAAATCCAATGACATGTACGAGTATTTAAAAGAAAATATCTATATGCCTAACACTCTAGTAAGTTCAAACTTTGAGCTTTTACAATTAAGTCAATAATTTCTCCTAAAGTCTAATCTAGCAACCTAGATAAGCAGATCTAATAGAATAAGAGTTATAAGAATAAGATATGGAAATGGAATCTAAGGCGAAGAACAACTCTTTGGAGATTTCTCTCTCAAGATTGTTTTCTCTCTCTCTTGAAAACATCTTGATGTTTCACTAGCCTCTGAATGTTGAATCTTCAATGGATTTTATAAATGGATAGTTATTGACCTTTGAAAATCCATCTGCAGAGGAATGAAATGTCTTATCTTGGCATTTAATGCTTACATTTGTTGAGGCGGACATTCTGACAAAAAGTGTTCCACGACTATGTATGAAATTCCTCTTTTGTCGTTGACTGTCTATAGAGCTAAGAATAGACTGCTACAGATAGTTATAAGTACCAGATAGCAGTGTACTATGTTATCAATAAGGTAAGTCGGTCACGTGAAAGTACGCTATCAACAAGGCAAGCCGGTCACGTGAAGCGGTTAATGCTAATTTTCATGGACCACTAATACAAAGTAGGTAGGCTTTTTACCATTGGTCATTGTTATTTAAATTAAAGCGACTAACAATCAATTAGAATAAAGAGATGAAAAAGTTTCAAAGAAAAGCTCTTATTGCATGGCAACCACCCAGAATGGATCTTCTAGCACTTCCTCTACTTTTTTAGGTTTGAATTTAGAGAGAAAGGCTTCAGCAAACATACATTCATGCCTATTATTTTATCGTGTTTGAATAAGCGAAAAAGGGGTAACCTATTATGTTGACTAATGGATGATTTTTGTTTTCTCTAATCTCTGGAGGTAAACCTTGTTGAGGCTCTACAAGTATATTTGAAGTAGAAGTTTGTTGGATAGGTATATATTCAACATGTGGTTATCAGCAAGGTAATTTTGAGACTGGCGTTGAAGCACTACAGCTTGGTGTTGAGGTAGGAGTAGAGTTAGAAGAGGAAGTACATGTTCTCAGGGAATTCAAAATCATCAATAAATTTTGGATCCCTCGGCTTAAGCAAGCTATGTTCATCAAAAGAAACATGCATTAACTCAATAATTTTAAGAGACTTTTTATTGAACATGCGAAAAGCCTTACTGTGCTTAAAGTATCCAACAAATATACCTTTATTCACCTTTTTTATCGAACTTGCCTCTGTAGACTTGGTCATTGTAGAGTATGTAGCATGTGCAGCCAAAGATCTTTAGGAAGGCGACGTTTGGAGTTTTGCCACTCCATAGTTCAATTGGAGTCTATTGAAGAAACTTGTTAATCAGCGACCTATTATTAGGGGTGAAGCATGCTGTGTTGACAGCTTCAGCCCGAAAGTACTTTGGCAAGCTTGCTTTGCTCAGTATGGTCTTCCCATCTTCTACTAGCGTTATGTTCTTCCTTTCTATCACTCAATTAGGTTGTGGTGTACCAGCTGTTGTGGTCTATCTCATGGTCATCACAATATCTCGTCATGTCGTTGTTCTTGAACTCAATGTCGTTGTCTTATCTGACTTTGACAATGTGATCCTCCATAGTTTGTAGTTGTTTAAACCTTTTGGTTGCAATCTCTAGCGTCTCATCTTTAGAGTGCATCATTTTCACCCACGTGTACCTAGAATAATCATCATCAACAACAACAAGGGCATACTTGCTGCCACCTAGGCTTGCTGTGGAGATTGGGCCAAATAGTTCTATATTAAGGAGTTCTAAGGTCGCTTAGTTGAAAGACAATGCTTATATTAGGAAGTGGATTTGGTGAGTTTGATAAGAGAACATGATCTGCACTTATGAGTGGGGTCGGCTGATACTTGAGCCAGAAACAGTTTTCAATATATAGAGAGCTTAGAAAGGTGTTTGAAGTTAATTAGGTGAGATAGTCTCTTGTGCCACATCATATTGCTAGAGGTTTTGGCAACTAGGCAGACTTTAGAAGAAGCTAAAAAGGACAACGAAGCGCGGTCCAGCGGTAAGACGCCTCACCTATTTTCAATAGGTTACGGATTCGAGTCACGATGGGGGTAGGTGGGAATACTAAGAATCCTCTTTTAAAAAAAACTTTTAAAAAAAGAAGAAGAAGAAGCTTAAAAGGATGAGAAATCAATCTCACGAACATTATTCTTTTTGAGACCAGATAAAATGACTTCACCTGCTGACCCATTCTTCACAAAGCACTTGTATTAAGTAAGGAGACAAATCAAACTTTTATCACAAATCTAGAAAATACTTGGTAGATTATGCTTTAGGTCGCTTACACAGAATACCTTTTCGATTTTGATAAAGCCTCTGGGAATGCTCTCATAACCCAATGTTTTACATGTTTTGTTGTCACCAAACACTACTGCGGGACTCATTTGTTCAGTGAAGTTTGAAAACCGATCCTTACTTCCAGTCATGTGGCGAGAGCATTCACTGTTCAAGATCCATGCATCCTTGCATGAATCACTAGCTACAAAGCATACGTGGAAATAGATAATAAATGCTTGGTACCCTTTGTAGTTATGGGTCATGATGTTAGTTTTTCTTTAGGACTCACAGTTGTCTTACCTTGAGCTTTTGCCTCTTGAAATTGGGTGCGTATCGTGAGAGACGCTCATGCACATGATGATTAAAGCATGCACACGTACAAAGAACAACAATATATGTTGTCTCAAGTACGAAGGACTTTGCGGTCTGCTCTATTGCAACATGGCTTGATCATTTTCATCAGTTTTGGCTTTGACAAACGTCACTGGATTTTTAATAATGAGAGTCACCTTCCTTTGTGCATAACTAACAACATCACGCTTAGTCACTTTAACCTCGTTGTTTTGAGTAGGCTACTTAGGATGGTGAATCTCACTGTTAGTGATCAACTTGCCCTTACCTTTACCTTTAAACTTGTCCTATGAGTACACATTGGGATAGCATCATGATTACCACCACTTGGTGTACCTGCTACAACTGTGGGAAGTTTTTTCATTGGTGCCACAACCTGTTTCTTAACAGTAGAGCTGATGTACCATGCTTTCTCTGGTGAGCTAGGTTCATAGCATAGTCTTGTTGATCTATTTGTGAACTCGGTGTTCACTAAGACTTCCACTATGGCCTTTGGCTTAGAGAAAGCTTCAATGGATTTGGTCAAGCCATCGTTTCTCTCCAGCTCATGCGTCTGGGCAGCCCACTTCGATATTTTGGATTTGAAAAATAAGTTCTTATCATGAACATCTTGCAAGTCAGCAACTTGTGCCTTTAGTTTCTCACTTCAGTCCTAAGAGCTTCATTCTCAGCATCAGGTGATGGTGCTTAGTTCTTAAAACACAATATATTTTCTTTACATTCTCAAACTCGGTTAGCATGCTTGCCATTTCCTTGGTCATCCCAGTTTTTGAAAAGTCATAGAAATTACCCTTACGTTTTGAAATAGGAGCTGTAACAATCGATTAGGCAACATACTTTTGGCCAAAATAGTTATCTTGGTTGGTTGAGAAAATCCACCTTGAGAGTAAGTACCATCACCAAACTTGTGAAAGATTATCTGAGCAGGCTTAGCCACTTCGAGATCAAAATGAGATTCAGTGAGTTTCAAAAGATCATGCTCGTCCTTTTCATCTATATCAAATAGGACCGTCCTCATCATCTTAGTCAACAGACCTAGCCATCAAGCATAATCCAAGAGTAATTCAGTGGAACACATATTCCAAGAGCAACCTCTCCTGCTCAAGAAAGTCTGTGTCATCCTGATCTGATTCTGACTCCAGCAGGCAGAGATTTTTTCAAAATTTTCTCTTTGGCCATTAAAACCTTTTGTTTTTTAAAACGACTTGGGGTTTTCTTTTGTAGATATTCATATTTTGGAGAGGGCATTTAGATGCAAAATGTCCAGGTTTTCTGCAATTATTGCAAGTTAAATTATCCCTTCTCTCCCTGCCATTGTAGTAATTCTTTCTATTAGATTTTTGATTGTGGTTGTTCTATTAATCAGATTTTGTAATTTTTTCCTCCTAAATTTGTACAAGATGTAGATCGAATTTGACTAAATGATTCACTAATTATCTCATTGTCGATTATATGATCTTTTTCTTTTTGAGTTTCACTCTATTCATCTATTTGTAGACACCCCATTTTTAACCCTAGTAAATAAAATATTTTACTAGAGAGTTTTAAATTAAATAAAGAATCAAAGTGACATTAATAAAAATGTTAC